>VCRD01003932.1:35723-49616 GCA_006783055.1 Trinorchestia longiramus
CCCTTTTAAAGAGGAGTGTACTCACCCCACTTGAGTGGGGGTGTACTCACGCTACTAGAGTGGGGGTGTACTCACGCTACTAGAGTGGGGGTGCAATCACCCTTTTAAAGTGGAGTGTACTCACCCCACTTGAGTGGGGGTGTACTCACCCTACTTGAGTGGGAGAGAAGAGCAGCAGCATGAGGGTAGCCCACAATTGACAGTCGAGGGAGGAGAGGGGGGCGGGGTCAGCACCCACCCTCACCCAATTGGTTAACTCAAATCTCCATTCTGCACCTCGCCTGTACAGCTTGAATGGTGACCTGGACAGGCATGAATGACATCATTTTCCACTGAAACCGAAGTGCATTGCAAGCTCAGTGTTTACTGACGGCGGTGGAGCGGTGAACGGCTTGTATTATACTTGTGATGTGCAAGTCTCTGGTTGGAATCTCCACACAGCTCTCAAATTTCTCCTGCTTGTGACGCAAGTGACCAGGGAGACTAAATATTCACCTTCAAGCGTCCCTACGAGCCTCTACCTTAAGTCACAGTGTAGATGGACGCGTAAAGTCACTAGCAGCATCATCACTAGTCTTAAGATCTTAGCGAGGGATTGAAAACAAAATAACAATATATGATATATATTATATTGGGAATAAAGTTTGTTTGTTATCATGGTATTTCTTTCAAGCTTTAATATATAAAAATGTACATAATATCTGTATATCCAGTACGTAGCTGATTTTAACCTTATAGATTGTCTTTTTCATTAGTAAGCTGGGACTACAACTTGAACAAGAAAATAATGAAGTCTAGGACGTGATAAGCTTTTAAAATAATCTTTCATTCCACTCGGTAGCTCCTGGGAGCCAGATTGTTACGTTTATGTATAGCACACCTTCATTACTGTGCACACCATAGCACACCTTCATTACTGTGCACACCAGAGCACACCTACTTCGCTGTGCACACCATAGCACACCCTCCTCACTGTGCACACCATAGCACACCTTCATCACTGTGCGCACCAGAGCACACCTTCATTACTGTGCACACCATAGCACACCTTCATCATGGTGCACACCATAGCACACCCTCCTCGCTGTGCACACCATAGCACACCTACTTCCCTGTGCACTCCATAGCACACCTACTTCGCTGTGTACACCATAGCACACCTACTTCGCTGTGCACACCATAGCACACCTTCATCACTGTGCACACCATAGCACACCATTCACCATGAAGATCACGAGGATGTAGCTTAAAATTATTTTATATTGTAAACGGGGAATATTCTTCATAAAGTGAGAATAAACTACATGAAAATGTATATTTTGATAAACATTCACAAACGCAAAAATTTGCATGACGATTTGATCATTTTTTCTTCAGAAAGGTAACACTTTTCTAAAAAAGATCCTTTATAGAACAGTAATAGTCACTCGTATCCTTTATAAAAACGTGTATATCATTTGTATCCCTCATAAAACGTTAGTAATCATTCACATCAGGTATTAGATGGTGACAGTCATTTATTTCCGTGATACAACAGACAACTTGGAGCATTACCTTTTGAGTTCCACAACCCACCTCCGGAGGAGGACGCACAACAGCTGGGGGAGATCATGGTCACGGAGGACCCTGGTGGCAGCACAGAGGGGCAGCTTCTCAAGGGCACTCGCCACGCCGTACAGGAGAGCGGTTGCCCGTACTCCGTTCAGCAACCTACACCTCCTATACTCCTGTAGGAGGTCAGCTGGGGCCGTGGTCTGGGTGCTGTGTGCTGGCATCGATGCAGCCATGAGAGGTAATGCAAGTAATCGTTCCTGTATTTTAATGGATACAATTTTTTTACGTGGGAGTATCGAGACCTATGTAGGTGGTAAGGGCTGCCACTGCAACAATCATGCGAGTATTTTTCGTAATCCTCGCTGTATTACGTGGCTTATTTTTCATGCCAGATAGTGTTGCCATATATGGTTTTTCTGTCTTGAATTTTTTTATAATAACTTTGAACCTTCTTGGAATTTTTTGATTCATCATTTGATTTTTTTCTCGGAAATCAAGAGAAACTTCAACGATGCAGTACGCTGTGGCGATGGTGCAGTTGGTTAGAGCATGTAATTTTCCTAAATATTGATTATGAGTGAGCATTGGTCATTCGAGTTATAATTCATTGATAAATGTTTTGGAAGTAATGGTACCTGTATGGGGATTAAACTAGTAGTCAATTCTCCGTTTGATATAAAATTTAGCAAGTGAAAGTCGAGAGGGAAATGAACGGTACGATCTTCTCGACCAGTCGACGTCAGTGATGAGGTCTGAATCGTGTCTCTTCATACTCCCTCTTCACCAATATCCGCCAATCAAGGTTTTCTTAAAGAAAACGTGATAATTCAAATTAAAATATTTAGAAAACGAATCGATTGTATGGACGATTTATCGGGTCGTTAAGTACGAAATATCCGATTTTGGACACGAAATTCGTTTATTATCTCAAACAAAAAACAATATAGTTTAATTAAAGCATGCACCTACATTATCAACGCATTTTTCCTCTCATATAGGTAACTTATTTATGCCGGTTACAAAGAATTCTGAAGAGCTAGAAGTGATGGTCGTGGTCTACCACGGGCCTAATTTTCAGGAGTAAAATCACCAGATCGGAACTTCCGAAAGCATGGACGACAGTGTGCTCACTCACCACATCTTTGCATGAACCTCGTAGAACGTAGATGCTTCGAGTTGTGGCTGGTGCACTGACTTCCCCACGGAACTCGTACTCAAAAACAACATGGATTTTCTTTCTATCTATGAGTTCACAAAAATTGATACGCTTGAAAAAACTTACAAAGTCTTCCGACACCAGAAAGTGCATCTATAACAATGATGACGTGTGTGTTCAATGTTGTTAAACAATAACATCTCAAGATAAAGCATGAAACTAAATGACCATCAAATTTGAGGCATAAGGAAATCGAGCGTTGCGTTTTAATGTCCCGGTAGCTAAAACCATCTACTTTTGATAGAGAGAATATAAATGCTAAAACATGAACCGTTCCTCAGGCGTAATTATTTTCATAACTGTGTATGGACTAATTGCGTGTATGAGTTACCACGACGTAATAGTAATGAAAATTATATAAATTCTTATGTATATTGGTGAGTTGCCTAAAGGTATCGTAGTAAATGTTTCTTTAACGATGACAGTATTTTTCAGTTCGAAAATTTCCGTGGAATACATTTAGGTGCCAAACATGCGAAACTCGTATAATAAAAAGAATTGAGAATTTACATTATCATGATATTCTTTTTAAACCTGACCAGAAATACTGAAATACACTCGAAGGGATTTCTTACAGATCATAAAAATAAAAATTTCAGAAATGTTACCTTTCTCAAGAGAGGCCTCGGCTGGGAACCACACTACTTCTTCGTCGGTGTTAGCCTCCGTGTAGACGCCTGCTAGTCCGATCAACTGCCTAATGCTCCAGTCTATGATGTCCAGGGCGAGGGCAGAAAAAGGAAAATCGTGTATTTGACCCTTACATTCTTCATGGTCATCATTAGTTATTGCATGCCATGCAGGTTCAGCTTGTGTTTGGAAGTTATTTGTCTCCGACATCTCCCGGTGGATCAACAACTTCTGAAGACCTTCTTTCTTTGTAGATAATGAATTTCCGTTGGAACGTTTGGTTGGCGCGCTGCTACCTTCATCTCGTTCAATTATCATTTCATGAAATGTTTCTGCATCTAGATTAACATCTGAAAATCTTCCCAACTTTTTATTTCTCGAGGGGGAATTTATAGAAAATTCATTTTCAAGATGCAGAAAATCTCTCGTCCCTGTATCTTCTTCTCCGATATTCTTGACTGTTTTGACAGTTCCCGTAGTAGGATCGTTCAAAGGTGACACATCTTCTACACAGTTGGCTGGAGTCAATGAACCAATTGGTGAAGAAGATTTGGTGGTGAGAGAATCGCAGCTTTTTGTGTGAGCAGAGCCCTCGACTTCAATTTGTTTTGCTTTAATTTCCAAATTAGGGGAATAAAGCTTTTCTTCATTCGCAAAATTGTCGTACAGTGGTTTGGATCCCTCATTCATTGTCTGATCGCACAATTTAAGAGATACCCAATCAGAACTCACATCTGATTCACAAGGTTTAGTGTCATAAGCTTTAATGTCATAAGTTTTACTGTCATTAGGTTTAGTGTCACGAGCTTTAATATCATAAGTTTTAGTCTCATTAGCTTTAATGTCATAAGTTTTACTGTCATTAGGTTTAGTGTCACAAGCTTTAATGTCATAAGTTTTATTATCATTAGGTTTAATGTCATAAGTTTTACTGTCATTAGCTGTAGTGTCATTAGCTTTAGTGTCATAAACTTGAGTCTCATTCAAAACATCATGGTGTGGCTGTCCATAAGAACTCTTCAACTTCATTGCCTCATCATCCGTCAGCTCCAGGATGCCTGGCTTTTTTGAAGCGCGTGTTGAATTTATCTCACTAAGTAAATATTTTTCATCGCAGGGAACTGCTTCTCTTGGAGTTTCAGGGATTCCTAAGCCGCAACTTGAAGCAGATTTAGAGTGGACGGTTTTTTCATAAGCAGTTGGATCATCGCTCCATCTGTAAAGCATTCCCTGAAGTAGTCCTGCCAGCACACTTTCCAGCTGGAACTGAAAAAAAATAAAGTTGATGAAGAAACTTTTCATTAATGTCAAAATAAAACCAGTGTTAATTTGCGAGTAAAATTCAACAGTTTATGAGTTCAACTCACTAGGAAAGATCCAGGAAGAGATGATTCTATCAAATCACGCTCAACAGCTTGGTCTTGTGCAGAAATCTGGTCCAGTTTCTGGCTCGTTTTTTGGTCAGGTAACTGACTCGTATTCTGGTTTTGTTTCAGTTTCATATTTTGATCTGATTCCTGCTTGAACTCATGGTTCGGAAGCTGGCCAGGTTGCTGCTTTGAGCCCTCAACAATTTGTGCAGCCACCAGGCAACGCACGGACTCCACTTGCACCAAGTTCCACACAATCATCGTAGCCTGTAGGATGCCAATCAGAAAAACTTATTCCTTCACTGCTGAAAGCTTCCCTTTGGACCCTTTATTCTGCACTCAAAGTTATCTCTTAGGTAGAACACACATAATAATAATAGATGGGAAATGTTACAAGAGCGCTTCTCCCCTCATGAAGGTCGTGTCTAGACACCCACAGAGAGTGAACAGGTTTAAATAAAATAATCGTACAAAATAACATCGAAAGACAATCTCGAGTTCATTAACCCTTGGTTTAGTGTTGATAACTCTTAGGACCGCTACCAATTATAGGTGTGGTATTATTTTGCATGCTGTGAACACGACGGTGGCAGACATTGAGCTAATTTAGGGCTAATCTTTTCTCAAGAATACTTGCAACATTTTTAGACTCGAACGACATTAGTTTTCTTAAATATTGGCTCTAGAATTAATGTATTTGGCCATCTATTATGTGATTCCCATAGAAGTACGATGCAGCAGGTAGGAATAAAGTTGAAGCACACGCTACTGTTCCCGTACCGTGTACAACAGCACTCAAAAATATCCGTTGATATACGCATAGCAGAAATATTTTCTTTAGGAACCAATTTTATGTTGGTCTACATTATTTCAGCTAAACTGATTCTTAAGATTAAGTTTAGCGGGACTAATTTCTTGAGATAAATTTCCACAGAACGGCATAAAAATGAACGGCAAAAAAATGAAAATTGAAAACTCCTCCGAGAATATTTTTTTAAAACAGCAAATGCTGTACATACAAATCTGGTTGTGCGTTTACTGGTGAATTTGATTTCAAGAAGTGTTTCGAAATTTTAATCTTTAAAGTAAAGTGTATGTGAGACTATCAATATTCGTACAACATGAAATTTATCATTTAATATACTTCCTACAAATCAGAAAAAGTTGTTATTCACATAATAATTATATACGGGCACATAATGGCGATATACGAAAAGAAAACAAAGAAAGCTCTGATATAAATTAATTAAAATATATTTTTCAATTTTAAGGTGTAAAAAAGAATTCGTCCTATGTATTTTTAACAATCTAAAACATTCTATTAGGTAATTTTGAAACTAAGAACAGTTTAGCAGTTTGTTCTTAGTTTCAAAATTACCTAATAGAATGTTTTAGATTGTTCAAATAATATTATCAATAGTTATTTTCAACCTAAGAAATGGAAATCAGTCGTTCTTCATTTGTACTTCGTTCAGTAAAGTTATCATCATGGCAAACAGTTAGAGCTACAGGAAATTGTCGAAAAATATATGTCCTATGTACTACTGTTAGCTCATTTATTGCTTGTTAAAAAAAGATATAAACTGGAAAATTTTAAAAATATATGATGCTCAACGCAAAATCACTCTCATGTCTTCGGGAAGATTGCTACGCCCAATTAAATAAAATCTGATGATAACATGTAAAGTGTTACGAGAAGATTTACTTTCATCTGGAATAATTGTTACTAAACGAACAAGTGATGAAATTCATAGGAACAATCTGAATCTGCTATTGAAAAGACACGATAATGTCCAGATAGAATTTGTTCGTGAACATAAGGATAAGCAAGAACTATATTAAGAAAAAGTTTTGTGGATTGATGAAGTTAAAATTGGTCTATTTAGAAGATATTCAAGACATGATGTATGGAGGAAAGAACACGACGCCAAAAGTGAAATTTGGGGGCGTTATCATCATGGTTTGCTTATGTTCCTCCGCAAAGATACTGAGAATATAGCAGTAATAAACAGATTAATGAATGTGGGTGAAATTTGCTTCATATTATGATGTTCATTTAGCGTGCTGCAACTGACCGGGCGTCCTTATGTAACCATTAGCTAGAACTCGAGTGTGAGAGAACTAAAAATCCTCTCCTCTAATATTGAGCTCCTTTCATATGATAAAAGATCTGAAAATTCCCAACGCATTGGGAATTATAGGTTCATTTGAAATAATTTTACTTCAAATGGTTTTCAAACAGACTATTATGTAAGGGATGAAAGTACAGTATACAAAAATATACACACAGGGTTATTTCTCAACTAAGAGCATATTGCAAAGTTTGATGAAAGGTTCCTCGGTTGTAGCGAAACAAACACAAGTTTATTTTGAGGTCGAGCAAACTGACATATTCTGGGAGCACTGAACTCATGAAGCGGTTTTCTGCTTCTGCAGACTACCATTAGAAACCAAAAAAAATAAAATTTCTTTCTCTAGTCATAAAACCGTTGAAATTCTTGGGTGACATTTTTAAACATGTGCAAGCTCTCATATGCTCGTCTCAAAAATGTTGGACACTCGTTAGGTTCCCAAAATTGCGGAGAACCCAAACTTGCGGCTCTGCTGTCCGCCCACGCGGAGATCAATCACGCTGCGGCGTTCCCCTTTGTTTTCACTGAGAATTCTTCGTCGCGGACACGTAACTTTGCAGGGCAGGTCGTGCGCCTCCAGTTCTGTTTTACTACCTTAGAGTACGATTTATTTGTTCTTATTGTCCTTCTGTCGCTGTGTTCAGGCTTTAGACACATAAATTTACAAAAAATGCAGTCTAAAAATAACCTCAAGTTATTCCTCAACTTCTACTCCTTTTGTTTTGAGGACGTATTTCTATGGAATTATTCCAGTCCTCATATGGAGTTATTTTGGTACTCATATGGAGCTATTATGGTACTCATATAATGTTATTACGGCGCTCTCACGGAGTTATTACGGTACTTATACGGAATTATTACAGCGCTCTGATGAGAGCAATACGGTACTGATAAGGAATAATTACGGTACCAATACGGGATAATTTTGGTACGCACACAGTCATTACCGTACACTGTAATATAAATTACCTTTAAATATCATTACCCTCCTCAAATAGAATTGAAACTTTTTCAGTAGACTAAAAATTCGATCAAAATCTATGACGAATATTGCAGAAATTTTCAAATTCAATTTTCAGGAATTGGAGTTCATTTTATAGAGCCACACACAAACAGTTTAATTAAGGCTAGTACATTCGCGTTTAATGTAAGGTAATGTATAGCTTTGTGGTCTGATTGCGTTATAAATACTTATATATTTATGCACTTCAGTGTGCCAGATTCCTCACAACAGAATAAAGTAATTACGATGACTTGAAAATATGGGAGACGTATGACGTCTCACACAATGCATCGAAATATACGAAGTAAATGCAGGTAAATATAAATGGACTATACATGTAAAACATAAAATAACATCCATGTACAGCACCTTAGACATAAAACTGGGTGCAACATACACAAAAGGAGGGGCTTCTTAGTTCCCTAGTTCTCGAAATTTTATCATTTCGTAAAAGCGGAAAATCTACGCACTACTAATTTCATTGTCGAGCCGACGAGAGAAATCGACCCTTGTACTGCGAGAATTGGACTCTCAGTTGATGTATTTTTATGATCTAACTTTACGATTGATCGACATACCTGCTGAAATTAATTGATTTACGCACTCTAAATTGATTGATTGGTACATATGATGAAATTGATTGATTGATGCACTTGGTGAAATTGATTGATTGATTGATTAATTAATTGGTGCATTTGATGAAATTGATTGGGTGACACATTTGACGAAATTTATTGGAGCACTTGAGAAAAATTCAAGCCAGGACAGCAGATCCTTCTCACCTTGCCACGCTGCAGGAGCAAGCGTGAGACCTCATCCTCTGCCCCACTTGCAGACGATGCCTGCAGGCTGCTCTGCACGTGCAGACTCACAAGTCTGCACGCCTGCGTCACCCAGCTGCGCAAATAATCAAGGAAAATATTTTAACTATGAAGGCATATCACTGCCTCTGAAATACTGCAGTTTAAACTTTTAAGTACACCTCGTCCACAAGGAACCCAAAACTAATTTGTAAATTTTCGCTTGTACGATTCTTAAAGAGTTGATTTTTCTTGCATATCATCGATAAACACATTTCGGATTCATTGTAAGCATACACAATGAAATTTCTTTCTAGAACCTGCATCGCATTCCAGTAAAAGAGCCCGGTATAGACTCTGGGCTAAATTGTTTAGGTATATGTAATGAGCAAAAACTTTCAGAGAAGTCATTAACCTCTGGTGAAGGGCTAATTCAAGTTAGCCTGGATATTCGCACAGTCCATGAGCAAGACATGCATGTCTAGTGATCTCTCCCTCGACCGTCCCAACCCTCAAACATTATTCATCTCCGGGTACACATTGAATATCTTTGTTTTGCCTTACTCGGAGTGAACGTCGGAGAGAGTAAGAACTGTAGAGGAACCCAAAAGGAGAGAAACCAAATAAGTACAGGATGAGTTTGATGATTTGTATTTAAGTATTTTTTAGGTTACTGGCTCTGTCCTTGCCGCTCTTGTCTACGTCTTGACGTTGAGTACTGGTACACCGACGTCTCAGCCGTGAAGAACGGAACGTTCTCGTTTAGTTTTCTCATGAAGCATGTTCTTCCCGCAGTGAAAAAACATTAAAACTCAGTTATTTTCTTGTATTTTTTCTTCATATTTGATTTGAAAGACATGTTTTGACCAAATCACCTAATCAAACGCCCAAATTTTTTACTTTCTCTACTGGTTCGATTATATCGTTTCTAAACGTAAGAGTTAAGTTCGGTAGCTTTTTTATTGTATCTCTGAAACCAAATATAATGCACTGTATTTTGCTTGGGCTAGAGTTAAAGACATTTTAGTCGTAGCATGATTTGAAGTTTTTTAACACATTCATTGCGGTTGCCTAGCCAGTGCAAATCTTTACTTTGTACATACAGTCACTAGAAAGCTTTGAAAAAATTATAGAACCTAACCTGAGTGACCCACCGGTGGCTCATACCGCAATGAATGTGTTAAGAGGCTTTCAGCGTTTGTTTTCGGGTTAGGTAATTTGGCCAGAGCACTTGTCGTTGCAATTTGTACATCATCTCTCAACAAATAAATTCCTGTGTTTGGGACAAGGAAGGAAAGTCAGCGATGAAAATAGAAAACAAAAGTGGACCGAGAATTGATCCCTGGGGAACGCCGAAATCGTTTCGTATGGATGGTAATATGGATGATCTTCCTAAAATTTCCTTTGCATATTACTTTAGTACCAAAATTCATGCATTTCTGTAGCTCTTTTTGATGGCCTTCAGGCATATCTCTCCAGAACAAGTCACACTAATCAAAGCGCGATAATACTAAAGATTGGATGGCTAATAGTCTAGCCCGCGTGAAGCATTCTTCACGCAGTGAACAAACATTAATGTACCGTTAATTTTGTTGCATGATTTTCCATGTGAGATGTGAAAGACATGTTTGATCAAACCAGACGCCCAAATTGTTTACTATTCCTACTGATTCAATAATATCGTTTCTTAACGTTAAAGTTAAATTCGGAAGCTTTTTTATTGTGTTCTTGGAACAAAAAATGATGCACTGTGTTTTGCTTATGATAAGCTTGAGACCATTTTGATCGGACCATGATTTTAAGTGTTTAAAAAGTCTTTCAGTATTTGTTTTCGTGTGAGGTAGTTTGGCTGGAGCGCTTGTCATTATTACATTATTATTTATGCACATCATCTCCATGCATAAAAATTCTTGTGTTTGAGGGGATGGAAGGAAAATCATTGATGAAAATGCAGAATAGAAGTGGGCCGAAAATAGAACGTTGTGGAACGCTGAAATCGTTTTGTATGAGTGGTGATATCATGTTTTTTAGTCGGACTGCGTTGAGCGGTTCGCTCCGAATCCACTGTGTGTCGATTTCTACGTTTGAGATTTTCTACAAAAGCCGTTTATGAGCGACACTGTCGAAAGCTTTGGAGAGATCAAGCAGTAGCAGTTGGAGAGCATATTTCTTTTGTCTATGTCAATGTGTATTTTTTGCAAACCATAATTAATTTATTATTTGTTTGTATGTTATATTTGGTGGTAATTGAGTGTACGGATGGTCGATTAGGATTTTGAAAGTATTGAATCAGTGGATTGCCATAATTTCTTTTTGAGTGCATTCTTAATATGGAAAGGTTCAGCACGTTCGAAACATCCACCCACTTATGCTTAGGGACTGTTTTTGAATATGTACCATGCGTGTGAGATTTAATTATCAGTAAGAATTTTTCATGCAACTATTAAAGATTAATATTTTGGTTTTGGAGTTTTTCGGAATGTGAGTGATACGGCGAGGTATATAAGTCGCAGCGTTGATTTCATAGCAATTTGGTAAAGAAATTGTTTTGAGTTTCCTTGCGAATGTGAGGCCATGTTTGGTGGTTCTTGATTGTCTGAGCGTGAGTTAAAGCACAGGTTCAGAGCGCTTTACTCAGTTGTTGAGCACTGCAATATAAGTGTGGGCAATGGAGTGTTTTGTCGCAATAAGTTCTTTGATTTGAATCAGGCATGATTGCGAAAGGTACAGATCCCGGAATCAGATAATGTAGTTTTCAAATTTGAACATCTGATTAATGGTTTGCAGGAGGTCGTGAGATTGGTCGGATGAGATGGTTTGGATTCGGCATGTGTTGTCGATGTCACGTCTTTTTCTGTAGAGAGAATATTATCTCCTTCAAGTAAAGTGCCAAAAGGTTTTAAGTAATTTGGATTTGAAGGAACAGTGGGCAAGGGGGTAATTCCAGACTCAAGGTCATGAGGAACTTATTTGATAATTTAATTCGAGTAGCTGTTGAATAATTGACTGAATGTTTGACAGAGCAGTGGCAATCGAGGTTGGATGAAGAGGTACATGTTGTTTTAATATTTTACAGTGTGAAATTTTAATTAGTAAAGAATGCAGGGATTCATCAAAAGTAACACCCGTAGATACATTGTATTATGCTGAGAATTGAGCAGGGCCTTTTTACTCTGTTGCCCGTGAGGTCTTATTGTTACTAGTGTGAATACTTGGTCACTTATAAAATATCGGGTTACTTTCAATAATGAGAAACTTTATTGGCCTAACGGCTATTGTACTGAAACACTGTATTAATATTAAGTTAATGATATAACACATTATTATACTATTATCTAACATAACACATTATTAACACTTCATTCATACGGCATTTATGTAGGCCTCTGACAGCCACAAGAGGATCATGGAGGTCTCTGACAGTCAAAAGAGGATCATGAAAGCCTCTGACAGTCACAAGAGGATCGTGGAGGTCTCTGACAGTCACAAGAGCATCATGGAGGTCTCTGACAGTCAAAAAAGGATCATAGAGGCCTCTGACAGTCACAAGAGGATCATGAAGGCTTCTGGCAGTCACAAGAGGATCGTGGAGGTCTCTGAGAATCAAAAGAGGATCATGAAGGCCTCTGGCAGTCACAAAAGGATCGTGGAGGTCTCTGACAGTCAAAAGTGGATAGTTTCTGTTGGCGAGTCTCACGCCAAGCAGTTTGTTTTAAATCTACCTAGTAGAAGTTCTCCATTAGTTTTATTGTTCATCAACTTTCAAAATTCATCGATGTTTCTCATTATAATTGACTTCTTTCTTTCAGTCAAATAATAGCAATATCTACGTAAAAATAAACATCAATGCCGATTGTAACATAACTGTGGATGATGCATGTTATTTCGATCGAAATCTTATGTGAAATAATCTCTCTAAAATTAATATTTTCTATGATGTTTTAATTAATATTTCCCATGATGTTTTAATTGATAATTTAAGCCTTTCGGTGCTCACGGCTACCACAGTAGCCTCCAAACATTTTATATTTTCGTGGAATTCTGAAATTCGGGAACAACAATTTGAATAGAACAATTTCCTGCAATAACTGTAGTTAATTAATCTAAAATCACGTAACATCACATTCAACAACTTTGAAACATTTGAGTACAATATATCACAAATTTGAGGCGGGACTTCAGAGTCCCGTCAGAGTAGAAAGGGTTAAATGCTTTTTGAGCTTCAATGTTACGCAGACTTAAAATATTTGTGCGTGACGCGACGTGAATGTTGTGTTGTAACGGATTGGTGACAGTGATGGAGCGTCCTCGCCGTCATGGCAACGGTGAGGCTTCTGCACAGCCTGTTACTATGGCAACCAGAGTTGTTGTATTATGACATCAATACTTTGTAAACCCACGTACAATTTACCTGGATTATTTTCTTTAATGCTGATTTTATGCAAAAATGTCTGTGGTATTCATAAGTAACAAGACTTAACAGAAGCAGAATGGTAATAATCAGGATCTAAAGTGTATCTGCCCATAGCAACGGCTTGTAGTCCTCCCTACCGACCAGACTCTGAAACTAATCCTATCACATTTGCATTAAACACTTCTTCAAGAATTTCTTGACATGCATAAGCTTTTTACCGTACTGCAAGTATTTTTACACTATGCAATCTCATCACATAAAACTTCGTGCAATAAATCTAATCAAGAGTTTGTAATAGAGTTTAGTTGGCAAAAATATACTTGAAAATCTGCCTCTAAGTCCTGATATCAAATAAAGCCTTTATGTGAGCCTAAAACCCTCACCTATCAGTCATCGTGTCTTCTATTTTCCAGGGCTGGAGTTTCTCCACGATGCTGTGTAGTTCATAAACAGATAGTCCAGGAGGGTTGCACATCTGTTGCTGCAGGTCCTCCATCTTCTGTGCAGCAGGATTCCACGTGAAAATATGATCAAAACAGTATTCTTTCTCGGATATCAAACACCCAACAACAGCCTTTGTTGTTGTTTTGAAGAAAAATTAATATAACCATATAATTTTCACTTGAACAGTATTAGCGTTAGTTAACTTCTAGTGTCGTTGGCCACACAACTAAGCACTGTTCGCGTGATATGCGCTACAGGAACAGTGTCTTCCATTTGCCTGGTACGTCCTCTGTTTCTGTGAGTTGACTGCATCACAGTGGCGTGTGTGGC
>VCRD01003933.1:0-28528 GCA_006783055.1 Trinorchestia longiramus
TATAAAGATGATACAGTAGACTCGTAGACAATGCAGAAAAGCTAACCCAAGTGGAACGAATTGGCTGATTGACTGGTAATGGCAATTGAAGAGAATTAAGGGATGAAGATTTAAGGAGAACCTGCAGGCCGACGACCACACTTCAAATGAGTATAGTCCGCCTTCAAATCAGGGTTTCGGAGATACTGAAATGTTGTCTCCTCGTGACAAGGTCCTGATCCCGATCGACCATCATACAACCGAGTCAGCGAAAGCTTCCAGCTAGTCCTCGTTCCACTTAGTCGGAAACCATAATATTATAGGACACACACATGTGGCCTGAATTCTTGCAGGGTTGTTGGAGACCTGTCAACTAACGACCTGACAAAGGCATGACACTTTAGAGCCTATCAATATTATAATAAAAGATCTAAATTAGTAATATCCGCAAAATAGTGGATTTGTAGCATGACCTGCTACCCCTTTAAAGCTTATAAAATTACAAATATTAAAATAACCTTTATTTTTAGTAATAAAAATAAGACTAAAATTCGAGTGATTTTTACGAACTCTTTACAATTAAAACGTGCATATTTAGTGCACATTATAATAATAATATTAATATTAAGAGCGTTAGCCAGAAAGTATTTTCACAATCAAACGTTTTCTGGCAACATTCTCGCGCTCATTATCTGGACGTAGCTCTCTCAGCCGCCATTCGTGAACTTCAACATGTGACGTTAGGTTAGAATTCCCTGAATTTGGGGGACCGTCTGCCACCCACCCACTGTGCATCACTGCCACTATTCAGCCACAGTTGCTATAGCTCCGGACTGGCCACTCTTACCTGAAGCTGAACTGGCCTAACTTTCATCTGGACGCTCTGGACTGGCTCAAGAATCCCAAGAAGTTCCAAGCTATTTCTCGTGCCAATTTCATGGAAATACAAGCTGAGTTCCTGTTGACGAGTTCCTTTATTTCCTTGAGTAAGGTCACACGGGCAGTTAGATTAGGCTTGTTAAAGTTGGTTGCTTAAAATTCCCCAAGCACAACCAAACTTTATATGTATGCTTGCCAGCCAGAGAGAAAACTGAAATAAGAACACGAGCGGTGATGACCTTCCTAATGTAGGTATGGCAGCAAAATGGCTATAGCATTAGCCTAAGACTGGTTGTTGGCCAAGATTTTCACAAGATGAATATGACAATTTAAAGTTACACCTATGATTTAGATTTATTAACTTCTATTTCTCCGTGCAAACGCCGTGAAATAGATTTATAATTGACCCTAAAATATTACAAAAATTAAGTTAGATTCTTTATGATCATCTCCAAGATCATGCTTAAATAGTTACGATATTTCCGAGGCACCACGTGAATTCGAACTCTTGAAACCAGAAATCTAGCAGCTCAAGTGCAGATCATTAAGCACTTGGTTACTATGGGAGCATATGTAAGCCACACTGTTATATCACAAGTTCCTGTTATTCAAAGGCATATGGGTAACAGAATGCGTTCACGCATATTTTCAGTCACACGTGAGTATTCAATCACGTATTAGATATATAGGTAAGATTTCTGACAACATTTCTCTTATTTATTTTACCTATTGTTGAAATATTTATCATGAGTCGTAAAAACTGTGCATCGTGTTTTAATGTTATCAAAAAAATCTCTGTGTTTTACGAGGCTATAATTATTGCTTTATCTTTTGTCTGTTACGGGGTGCTCATTCATCACAGCGCTTGCTGTAAGTTGGTTTAGGTTACAGAAGGAAGTACATACTAATGTACGCTTTAGACGATCGTACTTTCGTAAATTGATTACAATAGGACGTTGCATTGGCTTCTTTTTTGTTCTTAGTCTGTAGTTATGTTAGTTTGTGGGATTCCGTAAAAATATGTATCAGGACTTGTAACAGTAATACTGTTTTTTTGGACTTGAGATTTTCGGTAACTGTTTCCGGTCCTACCCTATTCGTCCGTAGATTTCTTGTTACGTTTAGTGAGTCTTGACATTCGGAGCCCCAAACAAACACGACAAAGAAGAGTGTCTTGACATTTACAGGTTGTGTAAAATTCAAGGATAGTGTGCTGCAAATTAAAAACTAGGAGACTGAAACGAGTTGCGATCGGGAGACGATGATTAGATAGTGTATCGTCCGGCTCTTTGGTGAGAATCAGCTGAAAACTATATCTAGTTTTCGGCATCCAAATATTTATATTTTTCTTTATCTGTTAACGTAGTCTTATAAACATTCTTATTGTATTATTAGCATTTTATGCGTAAGTAAAGGCAGAGGAGTGGTACGGGCTCTGTCTCTTCATCTGGTGGAGATTGGCTTTGTCTCTTCATCACCTCTTAATTTGTTTTGATTCTCTTAATTTGTTTAGGTTCCACTTGCTCTTACCTTAAGCAGTTCAGTTCAGTTCCCTTTAAATGAACTATTTACAACAAGTGAATTAGATAGGAGTCTGGCCCCCCTGAGGTACACTGCTCCTGGATTGGACTCTGTGTGCAATGAACATTTGAAAAATTTACCAGGTACTTATAAGGGATGTCTTCTCAACTTGTGCTGTAGTAGTCTTAGTATGGGTGTCATCCTAAGGTCATGGGAGCTCACTTTAATTATTCCCAACCCTAAACCTATAACTGCTGTTGAGTCTTTCTGCCCCATATCCTTGCTCTCCTGCTTCCTAAAATTGATGGAAGGAATGATAGCTCGGCACCTTACCTTTTATTTAGAACAAAATGGGACTTTTAGAAATTCATAGGAGGGAGATTTAGACAGCGGCTAGCGGCAGTCAGAAAATTGAAGTAGCTGTACAAAATTTTATGTTATTAGGATGTAGACACTTAAATACTATTAAGAGATGGAAATTTTGGTTGATTATTCAAACTGCCTTGGTCTTAAGTCTTCTCCATGCCAATCATCTACCATTGTTACATAAACTGAATTTAAATTTGTTAGTTAACCAAGTTAGATTTTACTATTAGACCAAGGTAGAGTATATTGTTTGTATAATTCTAGTTTATTTAAAAATTGTGTTAAATGGCTGAAATTCATTTTGAGATACTACTTATATGACCCATTATTTATTTATTTATATTACTAGATTTTTATTTCTATATCTACAATTGACCTCAATTTAGATTAAATTGTCTATGTATTTTTGATTACAAACACATCTTTTATGTTTGGATATTTATTATTTCATGTAACATTTTTACTGCCATTATCTTGATCTTTTATTCTTACACTCTTTGTTTTTCAGGCTTGACAATAGTGTGCTTCATTCTTGCATGGACTGGTGAGACTTTTTTTTATGGTGTTGCTGCCTTAACTTGAAGCCATGGAAGAAAAGCCAAGCTTTAACATAAAGTACCTAATAATTGGTGTTTTATGTACACTCCAGACTGTAGGAGTGTATGAACAGCTTGTAAATATTGAGCCCAACAACTGCATCATGACTTACATGTATGAGACTCCTCAATACATTGTGAGTATAATTTAGTCATAAATAATGTGTGAGTTCATTATGCTCAGTTTTTGGTATAAAGTAATTTTATTCTAAGTGTTTGTTAGTATTGTATTGTGTTTTTAGGTTTCTGAATCAAAGAATAGTTGCTGTACTTTGCTTGCAAGTACACTTTAGAGATAGGATTTCTTGGTCTATACTTTTATTTGAATTTAATGACTAGGTTCTGAGTTTGATGAAAATAAATTTTATATAATAGATTTATTATTAAAAATTGTATGCTATTATTTATTTTATTTTTTAATTGTTCAATGGAAATTACAAGAAGTGGTTAATTTTTATAGCATTATCATGTGTGTTCAGACTTTTTTTTAAAGTTATGTCTGAATTATGAAGCTTAAATATCTTTTGACATGATCATTTTAAACAGCATTATCAATTATTGTTGAAAAATAATTATAAAAATGAAAATCTACTCAAATTATAATGTGATTATTATTTTCTTGCCTAGCTTCAGAGAATCATTTAATAATTATTTTGCACTAATCATATCTAAAAGTAGCTAACACTGGCTGATTCAGATAAACTGCTATTGATCATTCCTAGACAGAGTCACCATACAGAAATATTAAACTTTATTAGTAAAATGTTAGTAATTAGAGGCTTGTGTACTCATCTAGGTCTCTCCAGCTCTGATAAGTAGCTTCAGGGGAATGTAAACTTGAGGGAACTACCAATTTCTGTGAGTATGAGAGCTGATTGCTATCCCTGATGCAGACAGGGCTTATGTTTTATATTTGAATGCTTTATTTTGAGAATCATTTCTTCTTTAAAACTCAGTTTATGTCAAACTCAGTTTTCTGTGTTTATTTCTTATTGTTATTGAGAGAGCTAATAGACTGTGTAAAGTCTAATACATAGTGGCCTGTATACTTGTATACTCTGTGTCTCTGTTTTTTATTAAGATCTTTCAAAAAAGGAAATTGGAAGTTAGTACACTCGTGAAATCTCTTATAATATATAGATTGTTCAATAGTTAATGTTAGAAATTTTAAAGTCCATGTTTATTGAATAAAAAATTTGTGCAAATGTAACACAAAGAATAGTAGTTAAATACATGTCTAATCATTGGATAATAATGTATTTTATTTCATTTTACTTGCATGAGTTACTAATAACTTTTTGGAAAATTTGACTAATTTTTATGGAGTTACAATTTCATTGTCTTCAAATTTTGATGTGTTTTTAAAAGCTTATTCTCTAGTACTAGCCAGATGCCATAATTGAAAACATTTTGGTGTAGCAATGAAGAAGGCCAGCCTTTCTTCAAAATCAAGTGGAAAAAGTTAAATACCAATCATTCTCATGTTTAATCACTAAACACAAGGTTTAGTACTGTACCTTTTCAGGTACAAGTGAAATGGGTATCAGCTCTTAAAATCCATTTCTCCACAGCTTTTGCTAGTAACAGCTGTTTCTTTTGATGTTTGTAAGAATAGATCTTCAAATCTTTGTGGAGAATGGTAGATGTGGTTCTAGTACATTCCCTTCTTTTGTGAGGCTTCTGAGGGATCTCATTAGGTTTACTTTCAGCTTTGTTCTGAAGAATTGTTACCAGTTTGGAGGTTCTGGTAGCTTGAGAAGCACCTTGTCTAAGCCCATTTGACTCTTGTTGTCTCTTTGAACTGTTTTAACATTCAGCAAACTAGTATTTTATTGACTTTTATGGCTTTAGTAATATATGTTGGAGATTTTCTTGTCTTATGCAATTTTAATGTAGCTATTTCTTTGTTAAAATCTTTAATCAATATAATGAATATTATGTCTAAAAACATTTCATTTTGTGAATATATAAAAATTGTGAATAAAGTGGAATGTTTGTAGGAATAATTGATTTTACCTTTGAATTTAGTAACATTTATCAAACACCCTGTATTCTTTTATTAGCTCCATTATTTCTATGTTAAAATGTATCTGTTGTCATTACTATGGATATCTCTGTTTGAAAGAATGTGCTACAATATTTTTCTCTGAGAGAATGTCAGTGTAAATATTTGAACTTTTTTTTCAGCCCATCAAGCTTCCTGCAGACTTTTCCTCTAATTTTAGTCGCTTCAGTCTACATGTGTATGGAGAAGGTGCCCAAGCTTCAGCATACAAAAACAGCAAGTTTGATGGCCAGCCTGTCCTCTACATCCCTGGAAGTGCTGGCTCTCACAAGCAAGGTAGTCTCACCATCTCTGGCAAATTGTTTGTGAATATTATAATGGGCTTGTTAACACTCTTGACACAAATCCACTAATTAGTATTTTAGGTGTTTTCTTGCAAGCATGGTTAATGAGTTTCTTAACTATTTCCAGCTGTATACATTTTAATATGCCATGAATGTTTGTTTTGTGTTTTTACTATTAATAGAACTTTTGATTTTTGTTGCATTATAAAAGATATATTGGCCTATGTGTAAGGAATTTCAGTAATTCCTTGTCTGATTTACATTGCATGTAAAGTGCTAAATGAAATTTTTGTGCAAGTAATTTGGCTAATCTGGGCCTAAGTTTCTAAATGATATTCACCTCTGAGATGAGCTCCATTTTTTTCTAAATTTTCTTGGCTATGACATCGCACAGGAGGAAGTGACAACATGCAAAACGTTTTAGTTGCATCAATGATAGACAAAGATTTTTTATGTTGTTGTAATTCAATGTATCAGGGTCATGAATAATGATTCATTTACATCATTCACTCGGTCTTTGAATCCAATCAGCTTTGAAAATCAGATAAAGTAAATGTGCAAGTAATAAATACATGTAATTAATGTCATATGATTGGTGCATGTTGCAATAGGTAACTGTAAAATAATCATTGAATATTTCAATATGTTGTCCATATTTAGAATAGAATAGAATAGAATAGAATGAGGCTATAGGAACGAACCTTCTGGCCCATTCTTGGGTCGGATAATTACTTCGATAATTATTCGGTTGTTTACCCAAGTCCCATGCCGTATTTCTAGCCGCGTCAACCATGTCGGCAGCGGGATTCGAACCTGGGTCGTCTAGCTCGAAAGCCTATTCGCTCACCAGTCGACCAAGCTGGTGATATATATATATATATATATATTTGATGGCAATATGAATCTGCAGATGCCGTTTAGTTATAATTTTGTTCTCAGTACAATAAATGCTCACCTGTAACCTATCAGTTACATGTAAAGAAACTGGGTAAAGTGTTGAATGTTTATAATGACGAGTAAAATTCATATATGTTATTTCAGTTCGCTCTCTGGCATCCGTGGCATACCGCAAGTCTTTGGATGATGATTCCAACGTTCATTTTGATTTCTTCACGGCTGATTTCTCAGAAGACCTTGGGGCTGTTTTTGGCCCAGCGCTTCAGGTGCAGTAATTTTTTATGGCAGTTTTTATTGATAAATTGAATCACTGCCTGTAAATTTGTAGGATGGCAGGGTTCGTTTTAGAATAAGGATACATTAAAAAGTTTCCTAAAACCTTATAGTGGGAAAAATGTGTATTTGGATATAGTGAGCCATCATTAGATATCTGAACCATGTCAGTTTTTGTATTATAAGTTGGCTTTGATCTTCAGGGCTTCCAACAGTTTTTATTGTTACAGTTTGTGAGACATCTAATTCTAACTTTGTTTTCTCTTTTCAACCAATGTTGATATTAAGAATGTTCTTAAGAACTCTATATGACAATGTTTTTTCTGCCAATAGTAAGAGCTATTTATTATGTGCTAGGTTTTATAAAATATGCTTCAAATACTAGTAAAAAGTTTATTAGGTATAAAACAGTGTTTTTGGTATTAAATTCAATCTTTATTAGCATAAGGGAATAAAATATTCTATGAAAGTATAAATTTTGGCCTTGCTCACACTGTGAAATTTTATATGAGGAAGGTCTGTTTATCAGGCTTGTTTCTTTTATTATCAACATGGAATTTTGATCAAGTTTTATTCTAAAAAAGAAACTTCTTTATAATTATTGGGTGTAGGTTCTCCCTAGTTTAGCACATTTTCTCCCTTTTTATGAATATCATGTAGGACGATAGCCCCTGTTATGTAATTTACTGTAATTGCATTTTTACAACCAGCATTATTTACTTGTCTTGAAGTCAATTTGCAACGTTCGTTTTTCTGTTCATCCCTGTAAGAAACTGCATATTAAATCTTTTAATGCTTTCAGTTGTTGATTATAGCATTAGGCTGACTTTATTAATCTTGAACTCATTATGTTCCAAAATACATCTTCAGTTAAACCTTAAAATTACCCCTCAGAAAGTAATATCCTGAGTGACTCAGTGTACTTGGTTGTATTTAATAACGTTTTCATATGTACAATTTCAACTTTCCCCTGCTTAGCCAGTTGAATTTGTATGTAGTTTCCACAAATGGATGTTTCATTGAACTGGACTGTTCATTACAGGAGCAAACTGACTTCATTGCTGCCGTGCTGCCCGTAATTCAGAAGCTCTACCTCACAGCCAAACCTATCATCTTGATTGGCCACTCTATGGTGAGAGTACTGGCCATAATGGGGTATGATTCTTAATTTTCTAATATCTTGTATGAATGGTGTATGTAGAATAGAATTTCAACTTTTGAATAGAATTTCAATTTTTGCATTTAATGAAATCCAACTAAAAATTTAAGCCATACGTTATGCAGTGACTGATCCCTTAATTTTTATTTATGTGATTCATCTTGCCCTGACATCTAAAAGCAATTTTATATATGTTTGTATTAGTTTGTAAAGTTGTTTTTTATTGAATTATCTATAGTAGATTCTTGATGCCTATTGTCACTACACACAACAGAAGCTGTTGCGTGTAGCTACAACAAAATCCGCTGTGTGTAGTCGCAACAAAAGCCGGTGTGTGTAGCTACAACAAAAGCCACTGTGTGTAGCTACAACAAAAGCTACTGTGTGTAGCTACAACAAAAGCTGCTGTGTGTAGCTATAACAAAAGCTGCTTTGTGTACCTACAGCAAGAGTTGCTGTGTGTATCTACAACAAAAGTCGCTGTGTGTAGCTACAACAAAAGCTGCTGTGTGTAGTCAAACAAAAGCCGGTGTGTATAGCTACAACAAAAGCTGCTGTCTGTAGCTACAACAAAAGCTGCTGTCTGTAGCTACAACAAAAGCTGCTGTCTGTAGCTACAACAAAAGCTGCTGTCTGTAGCTACAACAAAAGCTGCGGTGTGTAGCTTCAACAAAAGCTGCGGTGTGTAGCTACAATAAAAGCTGCTGTGTGTAGCTACAAAAAAGCTGCTGTGTGTAGCTGCTACAAAAGCTGCTGTGTTCAGGGAGGTCTTGTGGCACGGGGCGTGCTGGCAGCTGGGGTGCCCTCCACTACAGTACCCCTCATCGTGACCCTGGCCTCTCCTCACCTTTACCCCCTCCTCCGCTTGGACCACAGTCTTCAGGCCTACTATGATAAGGTTAGTTTATGAGAGCATGTCTTTATGGAACTGGAGAGGGGCTTTTGGCTTATAGTGTTCATAAAACATACTTTCAAGTTACTGTTTCTTCTTCGTTTTCTCAGTTTAGCTTAGTTAAATTCATGGTGAGGCTTTAGCTACAAACATAATTTTCTTTAGATCTTATGAATTGGTGATTGAGTATCTAAGTTCATGCTTAGAATATACAATAGTACCTCGGTTAAGGAACGCCTTAGATAACGAACAATTTGGTTAACGACCAACAATTTTGCTAAAAATTTGTCCCGTATAACGAACATATTTTTGGATGACGAACAACAAGACAAAGAACCCTCGCGGCATTCCAACCTCAGTTGCTAGAACTAACAAAGACAGGCACTGTGGAGCAAGGCACTGTACTGGAACTTGTGAAAAAGGAACCATCTAATGTTCTTTGCACAGAATGAGTGGCTGTACATGTTGCACTTGATTCATGCAAGAGGAATTGCAGTTCCATGTCTGATTCGGAATCACTGTCTATTCCTTGTGACATTTTCTCAGTTTTAGTATCAATAGGAACTGTTTGACTTTTCCTTGACTAGCTCATCACATTTCTTTTACTTTTCCATGTGCTTTACCATCCTGCTTCCATTTTTTGACAGTACTATCGAGCAGAATAGGCACTTCACTTTTGCCACTTTTCTATCACTGGAGACATCTTTGAAGAATTTTGCAATTGGAGTCTTCTTTCTGCCTGACATTGTGGCTTTCACTCAGAGTCATTCACACTACCAAAAATGCTACACCACAACAGGGACATGTGCTGGGTACTGAGAACAACAAAAAGTAAACAACTTATAGTGTTGCTAAATTTCAGTCAGACTCATAGTTTTGCCAAATCTCTTACAGTATAGATTCCAGAAACTACATCAAATGGGCAGAAAACGCTTATCTATGACCATCTGTAAAGATATATTATTAAAATACATCTTTTGGGGAGTTGAAGGTGATACAGGTGCATTATAAAACAAATGAAATACATCAAAATATGAAACCACAGAAAATGAAAAATGTCCTACAACCATAGAAAACCATGAATTAAGGAGTATGCTGTTTTATTTTATAGTCTGTCATGGAAATAATTATTGTAATGTAGTTCTTTTCTTTGCTGAGTTATTTTTAAACAAAATATAAAAAAACGAAAATGTCCATTTTTTGGTCTTGTTTTTTTTTTGTTAAAATACATGCTCTACATAAAAAAGCATGGTTTTTTAGTCGCATCTCTACCCCGGAGAAACAATGTCTGATATTTTCATGGGGTGGGATTCCCCTTCAAAGCAGTAACTCTATCCCTTCCTCCCCACAAAACCATCCACTTATGCCATCAGATCGCAGTGAAAAGGTAAGTTTTCTAATGTTGAAATGATTTCTTTAATTTTTTATTTTTATTTAACACTTTCTGTACTGTATTATACTACATTTCTTATTTAAAAAACATACCTATAAGTTATATGTTATTGATAGTAGCAAATCAACTGGGGATGAGAATCAATTATTTCTATTTCCATTGTTTCTTATGGAAAAAATTGATTCGGCTAACGAACGTTTCAGTTAAAGACCAGCGTTCAAGAACGGATTGTGGTCGTTAACCGAGGTACTACTGTACACAGTTAGTGCCATGAAAGTAGGTATGGTTCACGTTACGTGTCTGCTAATGACATGGCACTGTACAGGTGAACGTGTTCTGGGCGCTAGAACGTTCAGAAGGAGGCGCAGTAGCAGATGTGGCTGTGGTCAGCGTCAGTGGGGGCCGTAACGACATGCTCGTGCCCACGCTGGCGGCTGCCTCACCCTTCTCCCATGTCACGTCCGTCACCACCGCTGTGAGTACTGCCAAGTGTCTTAATACTTCGTTACACAGGCATGTTGATGCTTGCTTTATGCAGGTATAGTAATGCTGACACTGTACAGGCATGTTAATGATTGCTTTGTGCAAGCATAGCAATACTGACATTGTACAGGCATGTTAATGCACAGTGCTTCCAGGACTTTATTCGAGATTTAAAAACGTACGGTTTTAGAATACATTTTAGTTTCTTAATTTGTAGAATCTTTATTTTGCACTGAGAGTAATTTCTGTGCAGGGGCTTTGAGTAATTTCGTAGGTAGTACCTTGACACAAAGACATCTTGACTGACGGTGTCAAGTCGTCCAAGTATGTGGGTACTGAGCCGGTCTCTCGTGTTGCCACGTCACCAATGTTCCTTGATACTTTTTTGTAAGTTGACTAGTAAGTCTCTCCAGTGCTTCCATGCGCGTACGCTACTTGGTACTATGTTACTTCAGGTAGTTTATTGGTACTACTCTGAGACATGTTAACTGATATCACTCAAGAGCTACCATACGCTACTTTGTACAGTGTTACACCAGTTCATTTGGTTCATACCTCCCTGGGACATGTTAACTGATGAGTCTCTCAAGTGCTACCATGCGCATACGCTACTTGTTACTGTATCAGTCTCAAAAATGATACAATATTGTGCAGGTACCTGGATGCTGGACCACTACAGATCACCTGTCTATAGTGTGGTGCAAGCAGCTGGTGCTTGCTCTAGTGCGGTCTCTCTTCGACGTCTTCGATACTCGCAGCAACTCCTTGCACAGCAGCAAGACTCGCCTGACTTCAGTGTTTGACTACCACCTCCTCAGTGTGAGCAAGTTAGAAGTGACAGTCTTCTCTCTCGGAATGATTACATGAACTGCAAATTCTATTTGGATAGCTCTGTGTGATGTTTTGTGTCCAGAATAATGCTAAAATTAAGCTCTCTTATTGTCTCAAAACTCTTCTGCAAACAGTTTATCAAGTATGTCAGTTCTTACCACCTTTCATTTCTTAACGAATATACATCAAACAACGATGCGTTCCAATTAATTTTGTGATGATCTTCACGACAGCGCCACTCTGGTAAGCGCTTTGTGAGTCAAAGACACCGGCGGCAACTGAAGTTCCTGCCTTCACAGAAGTGGGTGGTCAAAACAGAGCGCCAGTTGGAACACACCTTCCCTGCCAACGCTCCTCATGTTTACCTGCTGGTGTGTACCGTGGCTCATGTGCTCCTTATACCCTCGAGTCTGTATCTTCTTGGTGAAATTTCTGAGTCAGTACTTGTTTAAATATCGTTAGGGATTCATTGTTATTTGCCAGGCCATAGGTTTTTCAAACCGTTTCTCTCAGCAATATTTCAAGGTAATGCTACAGTTTCAACATACTTCTGATTTTATTTCGGTGCATAAATTCTTTTGAACTGAACGTGTTTAACCTTGCGTGCATATTTCTTCATCATTTTTGTGAGTTTCTTTGGTTTTGATATTGCATGAAAATTATGACGCATCTGACTTAGATTACGTAACTTGGAAAATGAATGCATTTTATAGACCATGAACTTGAGGGACAATGCTCGATCAGAGAGCTAATTTCATTATTTTATGTTGTTTAATTCACGAAATTTATGTTATGTTGTTAATTGTGTGGCGCTACGTATGAAATAATTGTGGAAAATATCTAATTTATTTATTAGTGATTGTTTTAATGCATATAAAAAAGTAAAATTTTATTCTCTGCCTATTTTTAATTGCATGATGATTGATTGTTGATGAGTTCTTTTCTCTCTCATAATTTACCTAATCTTGGTTTCAATGCATGGTTTTTCTGCATGCTGTTGAACCATCATATTTCAAATAAAACTTGTAACTAACGCAATTAATTAAATGCAACAACATACGTAATCGCACTAGAGGGACTCTAATCCTCTGAATACATGAAATGGTGAAAGGTATTCTTAGTACTTTTTTTCAACGACAAGAAAAAGGACAAATGATACACACAGAAAATGTAATACATATTATTCTAAGCATTACGGGATGGAAAATGTGAGTTATCTACCACATTTTGGCATATGAATCGCACATAATGTCCTATTAAACAGTGCGCTATTACGGATCGATTTCATACTTGTTAACTGAATAATCAAGAGTGCACACGGAACAGTTTAGCTAATCAATGGGCATCCACAACAACTTACGAAGTTTGCCCTGTCGCTAATCTCGATCACACTACCAAAAATAACATTAAACTTGCCATTACACTGGAGATTCGTTACTGATGGTGGGTCTCGATGATCAACACGCAATTGTAACATAGCAATAACGCTAAATTTTCCCCTTACATTCCTTGCTGTTTCGCAATTAATTCTTCCCTCATTATACGCAGTTAAGTGCACGTATAAGATCTGTTGTTATTTGTCGGTATGATGATTAGCTTAATTCCCCTCTTAATCACTTTTGCACCTATTTCACCCATACCCCTAAACCTATACCCATGCCCTCGATTTCGCTCAGCCTGCACAAGCCTACATTGCTGTCGAGATCTAATTCCCAAGTCCTCGCTTCTCTCGCTTCATGGTCGTCTTATACAAGATTATTTTTTTTCTTTTGTTAATCATTCCTAATTTTTGTCGTAGAGTCTCTCTCCCTCAATAACTTAACCGTGCTGTTGTGCTTATGAGTTAAAGTCTTGTGAGGCTCAGCATATTTCTCGGACCTCTGCTGATAGAGTTGATGGTTTGTTTACGTAGCTGGTACGACGGCGTCCTGTAGTCCCACACTTCTAACGTAGCTGTCGATACATACTTTCATGTCGATATATACACTTTACACTTCGTCCTGAAATATGAAAACCTGTGCATGTATCTTGTCTCTCAAGACATTGTTATAATTTACAAGTTTCCTTACTCACTGTCTGCTTTAATACTACTGGATCCCTTTACTGGTGAGTTTGTCCGCACCTTTGAAATTGATTTCTTTTAGCTTGGATTTGCAATTACTGCATCTGAATTACGAAATTAACATCATTTTGAGCAATATGTAATGTATTATTAGGTTTGTACAAGCATTGATTTTATTTACTGCCTCATTCATTTCCTTAAAGTTGAAGCAAATTAAATTAACTGCAACTACTCGTACATTCGCATCTGTAATTGGTCTTTGCCAATGCTCGTTAATACTGATGATGCTGGTCTTAGCTTCTCTTCATTTTGTTTGTCTCCTCATGCGACGTGTCTCTCCAAATATATCAAATGCATCAGCAGATATGGTGGTGCAGTAATGTTGGGCCATGACCGTAAAGCGTTATTAGGGTCTGTAACTTTCAGCGATTTACCATGAAACAATATTGGTGTCCGTAACAGTTAGTAATTTACCATGAAGCAATGTTATTGTCCGTAACATTTTATGATGCACCATGAAGCAATATTGTCGTGCTCAACATTTCGTGGTGTATGTACCAGATTCCGGCGGTGGGGTCCCCACAGAACAAGTACCATACGGCTGTCATCAGGGTCAGGGGCCTGGATGAGAAGGAGTGGGTGTTCGCTTGTGCTGCCTCTCATGAATCAGGGACCCCCAGCTGGTGAGATGTTGTCCTGTACTGAACTCGGGTGGAAGAATATTGACGCTTCTGTTCCTGAGGCATAATTTTTTAGTTTTTTTGCCCTGGTCGGGTTAATTATTAGAGCCTTCGTTTTAAAGCAATCGCTGTTATTAACTTGATGTATCGTGTTTTGGCTCACTAAATTTTCATTAAAATACGTTGGAACTCTTCAAACACATAAAAATAAAATCGTTTATAGTGCTAAGGATATTAGGACTTGAACTTAGCCGTAATGATCACGACTTGTGGTCGAGTTTGAGGAAATAAACTGCAATATATTCCTAATTTAAGAGATGTGTGAAGTAGAAGTCTGGTATCGTAGGTGCGCTGATAAAATTGGTTATGGTCCTTAGTATTAGTTTTTTGCTCATATTACATGGTATTTCAACATGACTTCCCCTGGACGAGGTATTTCTTGTGCTACTGATGAAACCCATCGACAACTGACAAAATTCAAATAACTATAAGTTTGCAGTTCCTGTTCTTGAGAGTGGGTTCACCTCATTGCAACGATGGAATCAGACTAACAAAGCATTCGATTGCAGCTCATCTGGGATGAACTTGTCTAAGCGCGGTCGCCTGCTGGGCGGCACTAATGATGCTTCCCTGGGCAAGATGGTCGAGGTGCTGCTGCCTGCCCTCGTGCATGAAGGGTACTCTCACATCGGAGTCAGCGTGCCCCCTTCCGAGCATCCGGTTTGTTGTTCTCTTTTGTTAATGGTATCATGGTTCAGTGTTGGGTAACCGTTGTAACTCGTGTACTAACCTACTTTGTAACCTATGTTGTGGTTAACGTAGTAACCTGCAAACCCTACTGCTTCACTTTCACTAGTCGATGATGCATCGCACACCTGGCTCTGTTGTGCGTAGAAGAAATCAATATAGTGGGATTGGTCAGTGTCTTTCTAATGAACGTGTTTGTAATTTAGATTTTCTAGTAGTAATTCATCATTTCATTCTTACTTGTTCTCTGTACCATGTAGATTTTCATTAATTTTTCTATGCATGGGCAGCTTTTTTATTTTTTACAGTATCTGACATCTAATATCAGAGGTATACAGAGTGTCTCGCAAAAAACGTACTCCATGTTTGAATGTTGATAACTTGCTAACTAAGCGTAAAATTTATATGGTCTCTTTTTGGTTCGATTCAGATAATTGTTTTCTGTTAAAAAACAAAAGAATGTTTTAATCAACGAAACACTTCAGTTTTAGCTATCAATCGCGTATTGTAGAAGATGACGAATGAGTTCTATGCTCTCAACGAAGATCCAGGGATGATGGAGAAGATGAAGGAAAAATTTAAAAATGCATTAGCAGAAACGATCGGTAGGTTGGTAGCAGATGAAATCCTACTTTAATTTTAACTAGAGGGTACTCTCACAGGCTTAGTAAAGTTTCGTGTCAAAAGTGGAGATTATGATGGATCCATGAGTGCTTTGGATTTACGTGCACGTTTTCGGTAGCTTTAATCGGAGTGTTGTCTTGATGTAAGCAATGTTTTAATAGAGAGTAATATTCTACATCGAATCAAAAAGAGATCATTTATATAGGTTAATTAGTTAGCAAGTTATAAACATTCATACAGCAGGGTTGTTATTTTGTGGGAAATCCTATAGTGATAATTTTGACATTCAATCACTTTTTATCATCCTTGCATGATCTGCTCACTTCATCTTAGAACAGTGGTTCCCAACCTTAACCGGGTCTGCTGACCTATGACAACCAATTTTGGAACTAATAATCGATCCATGCTCCCATTCCTTCAAATAACTATGTGTTCCTTTGTACTTCGAAACCTCGTTTATAATGGAACGCTATTCCATAAACACAAACACACAAATGTATGTGTCAGGTGAATTTATAAATAATTAAAAATGAGGTCGCGACTCCGTTTGAGGTCGCAACCCACAGGTTGGGAAACACTGTCTTTGAAGCAGGAGACTGTACTCATACTTATTATCTCTATCGAGTGAAGGCTTAGGAACTCTGAATTTTGTCGTCCTTATCTTAATTAGTTCACGCATACCAAGACCATAGTACATGATATAGTATGTATCATGTGCTATGATGAGTTATATATATGGTATATACTATATATAATCTACATGGTCACTTAACACCATTAACATCATGAAGATCTGACATACTCTCGCGTTAGCGTATTTATAAAAATAGAATTTGGTTCATTTTATATGAGAAACCATCTACATAACTTTGCCGATATAAGCCACGTACAATGTACCAAAGCTGCATCTTGCTCGAGAGGGAAGTTGTTCTAAACAGGAGAGATCCTTTCATCGTCTGACTTGAACACTTGAGCTCGTCATGCTGTTGCCCTCGTTTGGAGCTGAAGCTCTGCTTTCTGTATTTTTTCATGGTCCACCAGTATACCTTCGTTATTGAGAGAAAACTAGGACTAGTGTACGTTCAGAGAGGTAATCGTGAGTAGATTATTTATGCAGACTGAGAATTGCTAGAAAATGGAATGTTTTGTTTTTGAAAGTGGGTTTATATGCTTGGCATTTGGCTAGGCTTCGTAGTGCTTTTGTAAAACTCATTTTTTTGTATTCTCCGTAGACATTTAAGCCTCGATTTAACTGTGTAGTTTGTTAGTGCCTTTTTGCTTGTGAGATTCTGACCACATGATGCCGGGACAGGTGACTGTGAGCGTCGACATTTATGGGGAGAAGGAACGTCGCACCGCTGTGGCCACACCGCGCCTTGTATCTTCTTTCAAACCCACTGTTGTGGTCCAGACCACCACTGCTCGCTCCCTGGTGCACAACATAGTCCTTGAGGTGGGCCAATGTCATAGCTGCACAACAATCACGAGACTTTCTTTGTTGTCTCAAAATTAGGCCTGCCTTTGAATCGTTAGAAATGAGTTATTGTGGTTGTTAATGCAACTTTGGGTAAACTATTAAACATTTCATATTGATAGTTTTGCATGTCATTTTGTTTTTTATGACTCGAATGCCTATTGTTTTTTGGTCTTTCAAGTGTTTCGTTCTGGCATCATATGACGTTTCAACATGAAGCAATGTGTTTTGGCCTCACGTGAGGGTGTAGAACTTATAAAGGAATACTCTATTTGCACCACTTTCTTAATGTATTTCTCTTCGAGATGGTAACTGCAGCTTGGTCGTACACCTCGTAAATTCCTTCGTAAATTAGTGTATGAACACTGGGCAGGGGTTGAACGAGCCGTGGCATTCGTATGACCTCTCTGTGATGCCTAGCACCTCCTGTGCGGTCAACACCTCCAATGGTTCCCCTCATCCCCAGCTCTGGGTCTCTGGCTACACTTCCAGCGCTAACGCCATCGCTCCTCACCGGTTAGGTTCTTCTCAGGGTTAAATTTTGAGATTATTAAACACTGAGCGGAACTAAAAAACCCTCACTATAAAACGAACTGGACTGTGAATGATGCTGTGAGTCTTGTTTCAAAATGTAATGCATTTAAGTGAAAATTATCTATAATTATCTAAAGCTAAGTACTTCTAATCTAGCATATAATAAAAAATGATGATGAATACGCCAAGTGTATTTCTTGAGTTTGCGAACTTTGTCCGATGAACATCTAGGTGGGGAATACGAGGTACCCAATTTTTTTCTGTTGAAATGTTCTCAATTGTAGTATTTTTTCTTAATTCAACTCGTTATTAACTGCAAAATAAAACTAGGGGTAAAAAAAACATTTTAAGTTTTACAGTCTGCATCTAAGATCTTATGATTAAGTAAAAACGACCATTAAATATTGTCTGTTCTAAATGAATGAAATTAATTGTTATGTTGTTCAGGATTGTTGGGAACGAGTATGTGTACCGGCTGGAGCAAGACGAAATCGCAATACTTCCGTCAGCCGACGGGAACTCTGGCACGCCTGAGCGTGGAGACTTGACTGTGCAACTGCTGCTGGAACACTCGTGCCTCTACTCCATCAGCGTGAGGGCTAGTCTCCAGGGTACCTTCAGTCGACTCTTCCTGCTATATGGCAGTCAAGTGCCGGCCTTTGTGGTGTGTCATTTGCTTCTTGCTCTTGCCATGCAGCTCAAGAGCGTTGGAGATCAGCGTCACTGTCCACCCGTGCTGGCGAGCATTCTTGCCCTAACTCCCATGCTTGTGGTGCCGTTTGTCAAGCTATCTGCCATGGCCCTCAAGAAGCTCGAGATCTACAATGACCAGCAGATGCTCACGGACTCAGGCATGGACTTGGGCGTGCTGCCGATCTTTCTCTTCTTGACGTGGATGCCCGTCACTTTGTTGCTCTCAGGCGGTGTTTGGGTCGGTGTTCTAGTGGCTGGTAATGCTCTTTATTCGAGCGTCGTGAGGGTCTTTGGGGCCAGTCTTGGTGCTGGTGAAATTGTAGCTGATCTGGCACTGACAGGGCTATCAAAGGTGCCGGCAATTGTGGCCGTTGCTCTTCTTGCTGTTGCCTACAGTACTTGCGGTGCTCTCGCCCTGTCACTCGCTTCTCTCTACTACTTCGTCACTCTCTTCGACATGTATAAAGATTACTTGCGCAAGGTCATCCTCAAGATGATCCCTCGTCTACAGGACGAAACACCTCCGCAACCTCCTGCAGCTCCTGCTGCTGCTGCTGCCACCTCTGCTACATCTTCTGAAACGAACGATACTGCTAAAAACCCTCCTGCTGAGGAAAGTTCTACAGCTCCAACCCCAACTTCCTCTTCTGATGAAGTGGTTATCACCCGGAAGGTGGTGCCCCAGTCGTCCGAAAGCCTTGCTCTGCACCTCCACTTGACCCTTCTGCTGCTGTGCATCCTGGCGTCCTTGCTGCAATTGCCGACTCTGATCACGTGGGCGGTGCGCGTGAAGAACGGACACTCGCTGCTGCCTGAAGACCCCTCACTCTATCCCAGCATTACGAGCATCGCTGCGCTGGCCGTACTGTGGCAGTGCTCACCCGTACATGAGCGCAAGTACTACAAGTTGGTTGGACAAGTTGTTCATTTTCTGGCCGTAATTTCTCTTTTGTTCGCATCAATGAGCTTGTACAGGCTGCCTTACGTAGTTGCTGTTGCCCTTGCGCTGGTGGCTCTGCATCAGCTCCTTGCTCCTGCTGCTCCACAACACAAGGAGAAGACAAACTGAAGATCCATCTGGTTGCGATTTGAGTCATGCATTTGCATTAAAAGGTATTTTAGTAATTTAGGAGATGGAAACGTCTGCATTTATCTTTTTCACCTTACGAGAGTAACATGAACGTTTAAAATTTGTGGTATTTGATTGAGTTTGCAACGAAGGCTTTTTTTTTTGAGAAGCCGATCTTAGAATTTACTATGCGTCTCTTTTGAACAGAAGGCGTGGAAAGTTGTAGCTTGAAGGTTTTGAACTTCGGGTCTGCAGACATTTACACAATCGCTGAGGCTATCGAATGAATAAATTATTTTTATCATATGTATAGAAAAAATTGTGCAGGTATTTTGTTTTTCTGAAACGTTTGACTTGCTTCTGCTGTGCAGAGGCTTCTACAGTGAGTCCTCCTTGTACGGTAATTCTTTATCCGATAAATTCACAGTTACCGCTTTGGTAATTGCTACCCTCGATTCTATTTACGGTAAGAAAAATTCACAGGTACGTTATCCGCTCGTGTTTTGTTTACACCGCACCGTAGCGCCACCACGCCGTGTGGCCACCTCAACCATCAGTCTCTTCCCGCGTTCCTTTGAACTCAAGTTAAATTCTTACGGTGTGTTTTTTGTGGATATTATCATCACGACGCATAGTGACACACCCAAAATGTCCACAAAACGTTCTGTAGACACTACTGGAGTTGAAAAGGCCAAGCGAAAGAGTAGTCTGACATTGGAGGTAAAATTAGATATTTTGAAGAGGAAAGAGCAGGGAAGATGGTACATCTACCTTAAGTCAAAACTTGGACCTAGCCCAGTCGACAGTCTGGACGGTGTTGAAGAATCGTGAGACTATAAAAAAGCTTGGGAGAATCCAACGAATCTTCAGAGCAAATTGCTGACAAAACACCGTGAGCCAATAATGGATATGATGGAAAGGTTGCTCAAAATGTGAATCGACGACCAGAATTGTCAAAATATGACTCTGTCTTTGAATTTAATGTCAGAAACCACTGTCCATCATTAGGTAGAAATAGGAGTGGAAGACTTTGAATTTAAGGGAAGCAAAGGGTGGTTTGATAAATTCAGGCGACGTTTAGCTCTGCATAATATCAAGGCCACAGGTGAGGCTGATAGTGCCGACATAGAGGTTGCAGACGAATTCAAGCCAAAATTAAAAAAGTGCATTGAAGAGAGCGGGTACAGCAAGAATCAAGTTAAAAATTATGATGAAACAGGACTTGACTGGGAGAGGATGGCGTGTAAGAGCTATATTGACAAGGTAGAAATAAGTGAGAAGAGGTTTAAAGTCTCTAAGAACCGCTCAACCCTGTTACATGGAGGCAATGAGGAAGGGGATTTGAAGCCATTTTACATCATGTCTGTCTCCAACTCTTAAGGAGTATGCATCAGCCAATAACATTGCCAACCGATTCTTACTGATAGTTGACAATGCTTCCAGCCACCCGAGGGCTATGGAAGACTGGGCGAATAATATCGAGGTGATGTTCCTCCCTCCAAACACCACAGCTCTGATCCAACCGATGGATTAGACAGTCATCAAGACATTCAAAGCTTATTACCAGCGGTGAACCATGCAGCAACTGATAAAGGGCACAGATGGGCTTGCTAAGCCCACTATCAGAATGGTGGAAGTCTTATAACATTAAGCATACCTTAAACAACATCGTCATCTTGGGACAAAGTGACGACGTCTACCATGAACTTGGAGTGGAGGAAAGTATGGCCAGAATGTGTGCATAACTTCCCAAGCTTCGCTGAAGACAACATCGATGCGATTAGAGATGATATCGTAAATCTGTGATATAAGACCGGCTTCGAGGGAGTTGATGATAATGTTCAAAATCTTTTGGGGAACCATGCTGAACCTCTCTCAAATGATGAACTTATAGAGCTAGACAAGACATTACAGGAGAAAGAAAAAGAGAGAAATGAGGAAGAACCTGTGCGTAGCCTGGATATCAAAACTTAGAGAATATTTCGTAAGTATCGAAAAGCCCCTGGAAACCCGGAAGGAACGTGACCCAAATCCTACCAGGAGTAGCAAAGTGGCTCATGGCGTAGAGAATAGTGTCAATTTATCAAGAAATGTATGATGAAAAAAGAAGAAACGCCAAACAGTCCTCCATGTTCTCTTTTTTCAAGCCAGTCAGACCTGCCGTCCCTGTCACGCCTGCCGACCCTGCTACAGCTGGCCCTTCCACATCCGCTGCTCACAATTCTACGGCCCTTCCTCCATATCCTAGTTTTTCTAACCAGTCGAACGTATCGACCTTGCTACAGCTGATAGAATACGTGGTGAGTGAAAAGTAAATAAAAATATTTTCTGTTCATTCCTTTTGCGCAATACTTTACATTTGTTATGTAACTATTTTCATGTCTGTAGGGGTGACTTTCGACGTGCTTGGACACGTCTCCTATTATGACATGGCATAATGGGTTCGGTATACGGTGGTTTCGATTTCCGGTTAAGGTTTTCAGGAACGCATGTGTACTGTATAACGAAGACTTACTGTATCTCGAATATTTTGATTGTGACTGTTTTGAGCGGCGTTTAAACATCAATTTGATTCAATGTAACTGCAGTGTGAGGCAGTCCACGTCTTATCGTCACATCCCGAAGTAAGACGAAACGAAGGTGAAAAGTTTTAGTGATTGCTGTTCGCGAGAAATAATTCGATAATCTCCCCTTTCAATCAAAGAACACATGTAAATACTAGGGATATTTCCGCTCTAGAGTAGAGAGTAGTGAAATGGGAGGAAAAAACATTCCTACGTTGAAGTTCTATTCCTGTTCCCATTTGGTCTTCCCTAAGCCATCTTTTAGCCTTCCCTAAGCCATCTTTTAGCCTTCCCTAAGCCATCTTTTAGCCTTCCCTAAGCCATCTTTTAACCTTCCCTAAGCCATTTGTTAGGCTTCCCTAAACCATGCCTTGGTCTTCCCTAGACCATCCCTTTGGTGTTCTGTCTTCTTAATAATTTAGCACTTTGAGACTTTCCCTCCCCTGTTAACCCTCATTGATGGACTAAAGCGAATTCACTAACTGTAAATTGTTGCTAAAACTGAAGTAGTGTAGACATACTTTAGTAAGTTACACAGGCAGTAGTAGACTTCCATGCAAATATTTACTAAAGGGAGTTTATTAATGGGACATCAAGCTTGAATTACCTTAATGCTTCAAACATTCCACTTCTATTGCAACCACGTCGCTATGCATCAATGATTGATTAATTCATGGTTCACTTTGCTACAGACCCTTTTTTGTTGCCAGCCGCCACTCATTTCCAAGTATAACTAAACCCGTCAAGTTTTGCTTTGTGACGGTTTCCATGATACTTTAGAGACTTTATATGATACTTTATTTCCACGCTTACATTAGAATATCGAGGCCTGGAGATTCATTATAATACATTACATTTCCGTGATAGTGGGAAAAGTAAACGCTGTGTGCACGAGACGCTGTGTGCACGAGACGCTGTGTGCACGAGACGCTGTGTGCACGAGACGCTGTGTGAACGAGACGCTGTGTGAACGAGACGCTGTGTGCACGAGACGCTGTGTGCACGAGACGCTGTGTACACGAGACGTTGTCTCCTATAGTCCATGGCTAGAAATCATCTAATGTCTCATTGTCCTGTGCGTATTTTTTTCTAAGCTTTCATTGTTATATTTTTGTCGAGTTTGTTGTTTTACTAATTACGAATTTAAATTCAATTGTGATTGTTAGCGGAAAGCTAAAAATATTTTGTGTTCGTAGAAACGAGAATAAGATTACCTGTTTTGCAGCTACATTTTAAATGATTATTGCATTTATTTTAAGAACTACACATTCCTCCGGGATAAGTGTTACTAACTATCATACTTTAAGTTAACTTATTTGTATTTTGTTGTTGGTTTCTATTTAGTCCTATGTTGGTGAATTTACTAGTACTATTGATTTTAGTTGTAAGTTTCGGGATGCAGCTTCTACTCTTGTGTGCTCTTAAATTGATATATTCTTTGTTGATGCAATGCGTCTTGCGGTTGACAACGTTCTACTGTAAAACCAGCGTTTTCTATTTTTCTGAGCGCAAGCAACTACGATGGGTGAACAACTTTTTTGTTTTCGCGTTATTTTGTTTTCAGGATGTGTTTTTTATTACTGTGCATAATATTAATAATTATTATTCGAAGCAAAGCTGAACAACCCACTTGTTGGTTTTAAGTCATCTAGTTTTCTTCAATATACGTAGTATAATTTCCCTCCAAATTACAGTTGGCAGAGAGTTTCATATGTGGTATGATTTACCGTGTGTATCTATTTAGTGTAGCGTAATTAAATTAAAAATTTGAAGTCGTACAAGTTGCGCGTACCGTCCCTTTCCCAGAAGCCCGACGCTTGTGCGAACAGCCACCATCAAACAAAGGTTTAGGATTCAATCTTGCGTTAAATTAACACGTTGACTCTGAAGTGGTACGTATGTGTTCCTCTGAGGTTAGGTTCTGTAATTTTTTCAGATCCTTCTAGTGACTCTGCGTACAAAGTGAAGTTTTACACCAATCAGGCAATCGGAGGAAACGTGTTAAACATGTTTTATGCATTTATTAAGTAGCACAAGACATTCCCATGTTATATATTGAACGCGTGTATACTCGTATTATCGAAATTCCAAATATTATTTGAGTAAATTACAGGCGCTTACTGCCAATTATTCTGGGCTTGTCCGAGACTTCTACAATGTCTGACCTTCACTTCCTCGTAACTTCTTCGTACGAGTCTCGTGCCCTTCAGTCTTCGAACCTTTACAGGGCTATTTTTTTTCCTTCCTGAACTCGAAGTTACTTATTTTTTGTGCTGGTGTTCGTCTTTCTTTGTTAATAATATGGAAAGCGTGCGACTGCCAACCAAGCCAAGTTGGAAAATAGTGCTATCACAAAATGTAAGCCAAAATATAATGTGAATAAGCTTATAAAAGTTGAATCCATGTACAATTGCGCTGAGAACACCAGGTAGAGATTACATACTGAAGGGAAGCCAGTATTACATAGTTGATAGCATTACTACGTTGCGGATGGTAATTTAGAGTGTTTTGTTCCACTAACTGTATCGTACGGCACTAAATTTATCAGCCTGGTTTCATGATTTAGCTCTCCACAGGATGCTGCCTTTCACAAAAATTCCAGGAATCAAGCATGTACGTATTGTACTATTTTACTCTTCTGCTTACCCCTCATGCGTTCACCTTGACCATCCACCTTGTGGGCGTCAGGCATTTGAGGTATTCATGTGTTCTCACTGTTAGAATGAGCAACACTAGTTGCAGATTTGCAGGTTTTGTTAATGAGTAATGTCACCATCTCATTTTCACTCAGATTGCTCAACGTACTCTTCGGGCCATCTTTTGTACGAGTGTTCTCGATAATTTGTCTCATTACTGGGTTCTCAATTTTCAGACTTCTGTATACTAATTGCCTTTTCAGGTGCTTCTTTAAATATATCAATAAAGATTAGCAAATATTACTCTACAAGTATGTTGTTGGGTGGTGTAAGAACTCATTTCTAATTTTAACATTTTTTCTTGTCTTCTGCGCTTGTATTCGATGATTTGGATGAGTCTATTTAATTTTTTATTTCTTCGTGTCTGAGATGTTCCCGCGATTACGTGTGAAATATTTTTAAACGACTATGGTAGTAATACTTCGTACGATTATTTACATTCATCTTGAAGGAGAGTTTCACGGACCTAAAATTTATTCGGATTGTGCCAAATTTCAGAATCACAACATCTCATCAGTTTAAACTCTTGTAGGTTATACATAATTCTTGTGTTTTTCAACATTTTTAGTTTTCTAAAAAGGCTTATAATAGTCTCATTGAAAAAGCTCGCAACTTTCTTTGATTAATAAATATGTCTATGTGAGCTGTTGTGTCCTTTTCCATGAATAAAAAATGAAGAGCATAACATGCGATTACCTAAAGGAATTACTTTTTGCACACTGACAGATTGTCGTCTAACTCTTAATGCCGTGGCTAAAGATTAGAACCTCCGTGTACAGTATAACACGGCGCCTGGTAATCACTAGCATTGTGCAGTTGTACATACTTCTGGTAAAAAAAGATGAGTTCATACAAAAACAGGTACGGATAATTTTTTCCTTATATTTTCCTCGTTGTTCTTCAACGGTCCTTGATTTTTTTTGTTAGTGTTGAAAATCGGCGTTTTCTTACGCAAATACAGCGAGTTTACTTGTAAATGTTCTTAGTAACCCATATTAGGTTCAATAAATTAGCCTTCTTTTACTGATTCACTAAAAAACTGCAAGTAATAAAGTTTTACTTGCACATCTGGAAGTTTAATAATCGTTAAGTCATAAAGAAATGCTAGCGAGGATTCAGAGAGCTCGATGCAAAATTCCAAGCTTTATGAACATGCTCATCAAAATTATAATTTTTCGGATAAGGCGACCGAACACGTAAAAGGATTTTTATACATACGCTCTAATAGTCTTATATTTGCGCTGTTTTTCAGTTAACTCGAGTCCTTTCTGTGGCATGAGTTCATCAGAAAGAGCTCTTCTCCACGGTTGAAGGGGGAAGTTTATTGGAGTCTTTCGAGTCGGAGTCACCGTCTAGGGCCAAATAAGTTTCATAATTAGAGCCTCTTAAACCAATACTCGACCAATTCGTAGTCGTGTTTTTTAAGTTTGAATGAGCTGGGGAAGACTTACAATAGCGCTCAATTTAAACCGCATCGTTGGACTTCTCGACAAGATATTTGAAAAATTTCCGTGCGTTTTTTGAATTTTTTTCTCCTTTGTGTAATGATTTAGTTTCTTGAAAGCGATAACGCTTCACATGGCTACAAAAGCTGTGACAAACGTTCTGATAAGTTCAATTCGAAATTGGTTGATCGTCAGAGGATGTAAAAATGACAGAGAGAGCTCAGCAATAGCGCTCTTCGTTTGAAAACAAAGTGTCCGAATCACAGAGCTGAAGTTTTCGGACTGGCATTACTTGCGCAAGACTTTCTCATTGGGATTTTTGACTCTTTGCAAAACCATTAATGCTTGTTTTTAAGGAAAAATTCTATGTTTCTCTAAGTTCGAAAATGTTATGTGAGCGACGAATTTAAAAATAAATGTTCGATTTTAAACATTTTGTTTTATCAGTTATCTCTATACCAAAATGTAAGAAACTGAAGTTTTTAAATTAATATTATCAACCTACTTGACAATTTAAATTTCAGTTCAGGATTTTCTGTAAAAGATTTTAACGATGAAATACTTGAAATGTTCATATTTTTTTCCTTACGCTCCTGGAAGCCAATAATTCCTTGTACGCTCCAAATTTCTTCATTTTTCCTGAATAGTTTCAGTGACTATTTTGTATTTAAGTTTTCATTCGATAAAGCACATTCCTCGTTAGTGATGTTACGAAAATAATAGATGTACATATATTCTTCATCAATTATTTCAAGAGATCAAAGGTCTATTGCACATCAGTGATCTTTAGAGGATTTTAGGTAAATTCGGTACTAGTGATCTAATTAGAATCGTTGGTTTATTCTACATAAGTGATTTTACGAGGATCCTCGTTATGTTCCATGTCAGTGATATTGAGGTTATTTATTTATCATCTACAAATATAATAGACAATGTACCTCCATCTCTCTCTCTTTCTCTTTCTCTTTCTCTCTCTCTCTGTATCTGCGTGTGCCCGTCCCATTACTGCCTATCTATTACGGAAGAAAAATTATTGAACTGAAATAAGAACGGGTATGCATGCAGTAGAAGCATTGTATTGTAGATACTAAATGTCCTGATCACTGTAAAAAACTCAGTTTTTTCCATTCCTAGTTTTCTTCTCGTACATGGCCATGTTATCAGTAGATAAGATACAGAATGGAAATTCTGTGTATATTCATGAAAAATATTTAAATTCTGATAGTCCCTTGGGTTAAACTGAAAAAGTATTTATTTCATAGATCCTTAACTTTGTCTCTTTTAAATCAAGGAATTTCAACGGCTACGATTTCGAATTAATCAAATCTAAATCGTGGAATTTCCACAAGAACTGTCCAGTTCTAAAAATAGATTGAAGCTCGCCATAAGATATCCCACTATACAATATTACCCAACTTGTTGCTTGTTTGCTTGCTTGCTTGCTCCGTCTCTATGCCACGCTCCTAAGGATTTAGATACATGAAGCATGTATTGTAAGCATTGTATTGTGGATACCAAAGATACAGTCTTCAGTGTAGAAACTCCTTCACAAAGCCTGCGTCCACTGGCAAATAAAATGAAATAATTCAGTAAAAAACACGTGAATTTTCACGTGCGGGTCTACTAGTCTAATATATTAGACAGTTAATGTGGAAGTTCCACGGCTTGGGTTTTACTAAGTTGAAATTATTATAAAGACGAATGCATTAAAGATTTACGACGAATTATTGTCCTTTAAATAAATATTTATCATTAATAAATATAGAACTTCCATTGTGTATCTTTTCTACCGATAACATGACCCAGATAGTACCCGTTGAAATTCCTTGGTTTGAAAGTGATTAAATTAAGGATCTATTAAATAAATAAATTTTTCAGTTTTACCCGTGATACCATCAGAATCTGAATATTTTTCTTGAATATATACAGAACCTTCATTCTGTATCTTTTCTCTCGATAACAAGGCGGAGTAGGCGAAGAAAGCCAATAACGGAAAAAATGGAGTAGTTTATTGTGATCCGGCGCCTTAGGTATAATATCTACTATACAATGCTTATAATACATGCATACCCGTTCTGATTTCAATTCAATAATTTTTCTTCAGTATTAGGGAGGAAGTAATGGGACGGACACACACAGATACAGAGAGAGAAAGAGAGACGGAGGCACATTGTCTATTATATATATATATATATATATATATATATGTAGATAATTTTAAAAAATTACTAGAAACGTAATAATTTTCTAGCATCTAGAAAGGTTCAGGATTGAATTCGTCTCGAACTTTAAAATGATGAGAAAGTTTTTGCCAAATTCAAT
>VCRD01003933.1:28945-48590 GCA_006783055.1 Trinorchestia longiramus
GCCTTGAAAAAATTATAGAACCTAACCTGAGCGACCCACCGGCGGGTCGTATCGCACTCAACGTGTTAACCAAATTACAGCACTATAAGAAGGTATATTTTTTGCAGTCACCCGTTTTGACCAAAAAATGAGAGAAAATGAAAACAATTTAAGAGAGAAAATGAATGTGACGCATCTTTCATACACAGTTTAATGCTTTTACCAAATATAAACTTAAAATTCAGAGCGAGCAAGTTTAGGTTACAGAGGTGTGTGGAGCCCAAGCCGTTGCAGCGTTGTTACCTCACACTGTCTCAGACGATAACGTAACTCGGCCTCATAATCTTTTATCGACCTGGATACTTGATTTTTTGGAAAATTGTTATACTATCGAATGACGTTTCATGTATAAATGGTTCTTGGTTGTTTTCTTATCGGTTCGTTAACTAGCTATACCGGTATTATTATCCACATTTTTCCGGGACGTATCGTTACATGAATAAAACTTTTTCTAACCTATGTGATGTATGAAGTACGTTGATTCATTGATTAGTTTTAGTCACTCGTAATTCTATGATAGAAACTTATGAATGAACACGTGAAATATCATTTTAAGTCTAACCTTCATTAATTTACATACGACTCAACTACCTCGCCCCAAAATACATTGCTCCCAAAAACACAGGCCTATTTGAATAATTGGCTTGTAGATGAAATGCTCCGCCATCTTTCAACCCCTCAGCAACGTAGTGCTCATGAATCGAATGAAATATTCATCTTCTTGATGATCTTATGCTTCTCATTTTAATAAAAACCCAGTTTAGTTCATTTTCTCAGACTCTGCCTAGGTCAATCTGTAGTCTAATGAAATTAGAGGTGCTGCTGCTGTACGGTTTTCATCAACATCCATGGCTTGCGCTGCTCGTTGTTAACAGAGATGGTAAGGCTGCGCTTTTATGGTCTTGCATTGAGGTGCATGGTCCAACTGTTTTCATGTGCTGGTTTAAGAGGACAACGATAAATTGACCTGAAGGTTGTAACAAAGTCGTCATATATAAAGAACTCCTCTTTTCTTTTCCCATACACAGACACAGAACGTCTTAGATCGAGTCACCCGCAGCTTCACTATGAGATAGTTCAAATTAACGCTTATTATACCGGGCGGGCCAGAAAAAAACTGAACAAACCTCAAATCTAAATTTTGTCCCAAGTACCTCATAAATTCCTTGACCAGATTGAGCACAATTTTTAGGCACTAAAAATACCGGTCTATTCTTAACTTTTATTCAATATAACCACCATCTGCAGCGATGATGACCTCGAGACGGCGCCTGAAGGGTTTGCAGGTCTTGACAACGTTCATGGTCATCCACTCCCGGTCAACTGATGTTTTAAGGCCGGTGATATTTGGGTGGCAAACGCGATAGGCTTTGGCTTCAATGTGCGGGCCTCAATGTTTCTCACCGTGTCGACTGTCCAAGTATTCTCATCTGAGAAGATGATCACCCGACCAGGTGGAGCAAACTTGAGATCATTCATGAGCCTCTGGCAAGGTTCAAAATGCTTGGCGCGGATGGCTGGCGTGAGCATCAGTCTTTCAACAACGACAAGGAAGTTGCCTCCCAGCTGTGCGACTGCTCGTTCAACTGTGGCCGCTCTAACCCCGAGCCTCCAGGCGTGTTGGCGCATGGACGTTAAGGGACTGCTTTGAATGACATTTCGTAAGCTGTCTCGATCCACAACACTCTTTCGACCACTGCCAGCGTCGGATAACGTAGACGGTTCTATGGTACACCCCGAGCAGATTTGCCACCTCACTCACTTTGATTCCCATAGAAATAAGTGTAGATACCTCCACTCGTTTATCTCGCTTGGAGGCCATTTTACAGTACACAACAATTACAAAACATTATCTTCAAGGTCAAATTAATAGTCTTTCGGATGACATGCGGCAAGAAAGGATAAGAGTTGCCAAACAATCAAAATTTTAATTAAAGGCAAGTTCATTTTTTTTGACCCACTTGGTAATGCGGAAAGAAGTAGATTTTCATTTTTATTTAGCTCTCGTTATGGGTCAATGAAAGATAAAATGGCATTTTGACACTTGATGCAAACAGTGCATGACTTTTAAAATAAATGAGAACTAATAAAACATACTTGTTCAGTGTTCTCTTTCAATTCCAGACAGATTTCTCGATACGGTTTCTGATTTAGTGTCGATCCAAAGAATTCGATTCTTCTACAAAAAGCAACTCACAGAAACTTGCATATTACACCTACAGCTAGGTATATGCTATAATATATGACAATAATGTTTTATTTCAGCCGGGGATAAAAGATTAAATTCTACGAATGTGGAATAGTTGCATTGCAGGATTACAAGATCTTGTCGTACTCGCTAATTAAATGAACAAATAAAATAAATCAACTTTATTCCGATACATCACAGAGTACAACATAAATACACAGTACATACAAGGAATCGGTTTTTCAAATCTTAAAGATAACCTCATACGGCTAGTGGTGACATTGTTGTTAATCCTAATATCACCATAGTTGGTGAATACAGCAGTGTAAACTATCATTTTCCTTAGGCACGACTAAGAATTATAAATTACGAGGCACATCTTAAACTGCTACGAAGCGTTGACCTCAGAAAAATTCACATACAGTGCAATGTTACAGTTTGAGGTCCTAGTAGTAAGGCTAAAGGTTTTGAATTTGAAAATACAAGTCTGAGTGAAATTCTAAGTTACAGTATTTAATTTACTGGTCGACCGCTTAGTATTGATATGTACAATTCATTCTGTAATTGGCTGCTCATGTCTCGTCTTCTGATAGAATTTAATTCAAATTTATACACGGGAAAGGCTATAATCTTTGCTTATCGTTGTTAAGCAAAGATAAAAAATAACGTTGTTAATCATCCCTTTTTCGTTCATTCTTTATTAGTCTTTTACCTTGAAAAAATCAAATCGTTGAAGGGGTTTATTGGATATGTAAAATTTCTTTAACCATTGATGATTTCTGGGCCAATTTTGTTTGTCAAAACGATCGTTCAGCAGCTGTGTACTTAACGCACAGTAAGCTCTAAAGCCGCTTCCAAGCGCAGATTTAAACAGTGAAAGTTCTATTTCATTATTTTCTCTGCACAGTCTGTGAATGATAACAGGAGCCCTGCAATAAAAAAGCTACTTCTTAGAGAATTTGTCTCGTAAACGAAGCTGCACACATTTCCCTTCATAAGATATTTATTTAATTACACTGAGAACAACACACAACCCATCGATTATGAACGTTCAGTCCGGAGGTTTCCAGTTGGATAGTTGCTGAAAGTAACGCAAATTTTGTAATAAACAAATGTGATTTCTACCTCCGATGCGTTATTTTCCACCTGAATTTCTAAATTTGGTCTCGAAAAATTATTAAATTGCTTGTATTATATGTCAGATAGAATACTTCTTACCAAAATGCATCAACTATGAATTTGCGATTCGAAACGATGATTTTTATTTAAGCTGTGTCGGTTTCTGAATATGGCCCCAGACCAACATTCAAAGGCGCAGCTTGAAGGTGTGAGGTAATTACTCCATCACACGGAGATCAGAGCTGAGCTGTTTATTTCTAGTCCAGATCCGAAAAATTCCGCTCCTGACAAATGGTTTCATTTTTACATTAAAATGTCATCTTTACTGCCGAGGCAGTAAGGAAATGAATGATCATCCTCAGTCTTAAATGTAAGAAAAAAGCACCGATTGTCTGTGCGTCTGACCCTTGCGAGGCATGTTTCATGTTCTATGCTCATGTGTTCAACTAATATTGATGCTGTCAAACATTCCTACATCAAGACAGTGGTGATTTTTAAAAGAAATTTACTAAAAACTCAGTGGAAAGAATCAAAATGGATATCTTAAATTAAGATGCTGTCTAGATTACTTCATGATTTTTCAAGAAACCGTCAACTGCGTGTATTTTTATTTGAAAAGTAGGAGTTTTTGTGTTGAAAAAAATCAGAGGAAACGAGAATCTTTCAATTATTTCAGTACGGCATATTCAATCCTCATTAATCGTTTACTTGAGTTCTGCTTTGTGATAGTGGAGGTTGAGCGTGACTGAAGCCTACCTCACGTAAGTAAGAAGACAGGTAAAATGTAGGCTGGTAGGTAAAGGTAAGAGTTGGTATGGAAAAAAGTCGGCTAGTATTAGAGGCAGGTAGGTAGATAGAGACAGCTTGGTAGGTAAAAGGTAGGCTGGTAGAGGCAGATTTTGACGTAGAGAGAGGCTGGCAGGCAGATATACTATGTAGGTTGGTTGGTTGGTAGGTATACAGATAAGACAGGTAGGATAAAGGATAGGTGGGTAGGTAGAAGATAGGTAGGTAGGTAGGTACGAAAATAAAAAACAAGGAGATAAAAAGAGCAAGTTGATGATAGGTAGGAAGAAGTAGGTAAAAATGGTAAGTAAGAAACGTTCTTTCTTCTAGTTCTTGTGACATCACAGCGCATACTTCAACTTTTCTTGCATTATCCTTCTTTCTTCTCTCTTCACTGCTTTCTTTCAACGAAGTTTGCTTCTTCAGACGCTTTTTTCACGATCACAGTCCATCTTTGCTTCGTGTTATTGATAAGTTTTTTGAGAGATAGCTCTCCTCTTCAGCTTAGCGTCCATGGCTCAAACATTGGCCGTATCACTGGTACTTTGCTGAGATCTGTGCCTTCTTTTCCTCTCGCGTGCTAGTCTGCGTTTCCTTCCTTCTGGTGTTTCTCCCATTGTTTTAAGGATTTTTTTTAGATTCAATTTGTATTCCAAAACGTACTTGTAGATGATAAGGTATATGCCCGTTCTACGATATTAAGGCCGTTCAGGAGCATCTTACCGTTGAGAAAAGTTATATTATGTTTATTATTTTGAGCTGCCACAAGTAGTTGACTTCTTGATGAGGAAAGCCTTCGTCCAGCAAATTACTAAGGCGGAAGGGCAAACTGGAGCTTCTGACACTTCCTGGCAGAAGAATGTCCATATGAAATACTTTCCTCATGTTTTAGTGTTTCTTCATTTATTCAATTTCCTCAATGAAGTATTCGTCCCAATCCTTGAAGTAAGAACATGATGACCTGATCGTGATGCAGCATGATGATTAATGTGATGCACGTCATTTCGCGGTGATTGCAAGATTTCGAAGGATTTAGCAGTTCTGTGGGTGATGAGAGTGTGTCTCTTATCGAGTGATGACACTAGTTTCTTCGTGAAAGTGGACGGAACTCTTTCATATATGAGGTTGGAATGTCTTTTAGAATGAGAAAGCGGTTCGTTTGAACACAGGGTAGATAGAGTGCTAATTAGGAACATTCATCCAAAATGAAAAAAATTAATTTCTCAACACAGTGGAAGAAACTACTACTGAAATGTACCAGGAACATCTGCTATAATGAAAAGGGAAGAAACGGGAAAATAAGGAAGAAATTCCCGTTTAGTTTAGGCAGCACCTCGGAACTGGTGAGACAATGCCTGAAAGAAAGACTGGAACAATGGCGGTATACAAATGCGTCAACTGAAATGTTTCTTTAGATGTGCCGTCAAGCGTACACAGACATCAAACACGGGTTCTTCATTTGTTAAGTTGTGCCCTCAGAAGGATGAAACGTGAGGTGTCGTCAGAGGAATAAGGTTTGACCACAGAGGGATGAAACATGAGGTGTGTCAACAGAGATGAAACGTGAAGTGTGTCCACAGAGGGATGAAACGTGAGGTATGGCCACAGAGATGAAACATGAGGTGTTTCCACAAAGGGATGAAACGTGAAGTGTGACCATTCAGTCTCATAGGGATGAAAGGACGTGGGAGGACAGAAATTTGTCTTCATGGAGGACGTAAAATGCTACTTAGCGAAAAATACGCGTCCTGACCAGCTCCCTTATGTGAAAGTTTTTACAAAGAGGCTAGAGAATCCTAGTACATCACCTGTGCCCTCTTTGACGATTTATAAGGGGAACTGTGACACATACATGAAATTCCTTGTACATATATATATATATATATATATATATATATATATATATATATATATATATATATATATATATATATATATAGTTTCTATATATAGTTTCTCGAAGGAGTCTTTGTACGATTTCTACTCGTATTCGAAAGCTCAACGTCTGCAGATTAATTTTGGTGATTGTATTCAGATTTTGGAAAAATTCTGAGACCATGAAATGAAGTATTGAAAGTGGTAATAGAATTTCCAATTCGTAACTTCTCGAAGCATAGCGTCGTATCACCAAGATTTTATGCGATTCCCAGATCAATTATAATTGATCTGGAAGTTACGTAAAAAATTGTAATGAAAAAAATTCCCATAAAAAATGGAAATTACTTTGCACGCATTGCATACAAACCTGCTTGTGAGTTTACTTGTCATCCAGTGTACCCTGATGCAAGACAGAGGCAGAGATGAGGCGCCTGGTTGCTGTGCCTGACAGCCTCCTGAGGCAGGACAGAGGCAGAGATGAGGCGCCTGGTTGCTGTGCTTGACAGCCTCCTGAGGCAAGACAGAGGCAGAGATGAGGCGCCTGGTTGCTGTGCCTGACAGCCTCCTGAGGCAAGACAGAGGCAGAGATGAGGCGCCTGGTTGCTGTGCCTGACAGCCTCCTGAGGCAAGACAGAGGCAGAGATGAGGCGGAAAGGTGCTGCAGAACTGACTTCATCAGTGGAAGTGTGGTTGTTGTTACAGAGCACATGCTGCAAATTTACGTAAAGAAATAGACAACTGTGCCAGGACCTGGAAGATGAGGAAACAGTAAAAATGTTTGAGAAGAATTTCTCTATTTCTGCGCTGTGGAAAGACTCAAATGGCGAGAAAATTATTTTCCCCTGTATATGACACACTGGAAACAGTTATATGTAAAAATATTTTTTTTTAGTTTGTTTTTGTTATTTTAATTTTTAAATGCTTTAAAATAATAAACAGATGTGAAAAGTTAACTTTTGATTTACAGCAACACTTGTCCCTATTGATATTTCAATTATGGCAACTCATGACACATGTAACTTTCCTATCTCATTTATCATCATTCTCTGACATGCAATCTCAGATTTCATCAAACAGAATGTAATTTTCTGGTAACTACAGTGATAATTAAAATTTCATAGATTGAAAGTTGATAGGAAACACACTGTTACTTACTTTATGTTTGTTTCTCGCTTTGTTCTTCTCTTAAAACTTTAGGTTTTTTCAGAGTGTAATCATAAAGTTCATGTGTAAGTGTTGGTAAATGTTTTATTACAATAAATGAATGTAAAACTTTAGAAATTTTGTCTACTACCGTATTAATTATCTATATCAAGATCTATACCTTGATAATTTACGACAAGCTTCAACTTTTCACTCATCCTTTTTTAATCTTTCTCTGATGTGTAACATTCAATTTTATTAAATGCAATGATGTTATTAAGCAGCTGTAATAACATTTAAGTTTTGTGGATCATCAGCACATCACACTGAGCAGTTTAAGGAAATTCAGCTTCACCAGTAATGTGGTTGTTGTGGCGATACGTACTCTCTATCTACACGGTTACAGGATTATATGTAATGATTAGGAGCATTAATTGAGTTCTTACAAGGTGAATGTATCACATACATATTTTACGTTAATTGAATGCAATTAATTTTTCATTACGAGAGAGAGACGTCGCAAATTGGAGGAATCCAAACCCCCTGACATGAATACAATATTATGCATTAATGAGGACAACACAAGAAGGGTATGAACACAATTAATAGACTTAACATTTACTGGAAAAACACATAAAAACACGTAAATTTATTATGAATCAAAGTAGTCTTATCTCCTCAAATCGACCAATTCCATCCAGAAGAATTATTTAAATCACACAATGCTGAGTGGTTGCGGAATTGAAACACTGTTCCATCCTAAGTACACGCGGACACGACAAAATTCACTGAAAAAGCACTCCAATCCTATCACTTAACCTCACTCTTAATTTTGACCAATGATACTCCTGATTTAATAATCACTGCAGTTCCATCAACCAATTCACTAACAAAATTATCATTATTGGGTATCCAGTTCGAAGAATTTCGCTGCACGGACGCACACACTATCCGCACACACCCTCAGTAGCTCTACTTGCCGCGTGGCACACCCTGTTGTTTATATTATGTATGTGCAGGCTTCTCCCGCTGGTTTCCAACCTCCACTGGGTTTAAAGGGCTAAAGGTAAAGTTGTATTAATTAATATTTCCACTAGGTTCCTGCTGTCGATATTCCGAAGTAATCACGTAGACATTAAAGCAGTCGACCAGTAAATTAGAAATTACAACTCTAAGTTTGACTCTGACTCGTATCATTAAATTCAAGCCTTACTACTGGGACCTCAAGCATTGCACTCTATGCAAATTCTTCCGAACTAACGCTTTGTTGCAGTTCAAGATGTGCCTTGTAATTTGCATTTCTAATCTGTGTTTGCAGGGAAGAATCGTTTGCATTACTGTTATATCACTTACTATGTAAAGAATACCTACCACACAAGGCTTTAGAATAACGTTCAGTGTTAGCGTTAAGATTTGAAAACGCGATTCCTTGTACTGTGGATTCATACTGTACTTTGTAATATATTGAAACAAAGTCGATTCATTTTTTTTATCTATACATGCAACTCAATTTACTAAACACTCTACGATTTGATGCTAAATTATTGCGTCGGCCAAAAAATTTGCTCGTTTTTTAAAGGGGAAGATGGCATTTAAAAAACAAACGAACTTTTTGGCTGATCCAATCCATTTGCATTTTTTTTTGTGCCAGCGGGAGCAAAACTTAATTTTGCTTCATGTTTGAAAGAGATGATAGTTTTGCTATATTCTGTAATTTTTAAAGCTTACTACACATGTGAAGGTAAAGCGATGGATTGAATTTGATCAGTGTTATCAGAATTTTTAAAAATTGATTGTTTTGTTGAGCGTAAATTCCAGTAAAAAAAGACCTTGTCCGCTGTAACGTGGTTGGGCGCTGCGTGAACATATGCATGCAAACTTTCAGCATTCCTCAAAGCAACTATCGAGGATTTTAAAATTCTTGTGATTTTGATTTATTTTAAATGGGATTTTACTTGATCCAAAGCGACAGAAATAGTTCCAGAGGTTTCTGTCAATTAGAAAATAAATTCTGAAAAGACGAAACCTATGATAGTTGATCTGTTCCATAAATCTTACGTATGAATCAGCTCAGCTTGCTTTTAAAAATAGAACATTGAATATTTAATGTATCAACGATATTAGAACAAACCTTTTTTGGTTTTTACTTTCTCTCTTTCTTTTTGTTTCCTTGAAAACTAATTCAGAACGTAAGAACTTCGCTGACCTGCCATTTGTTGCCTTGTTACTGTAATTATTACTATTATTATGATTAAATTCCCAGCTTAAGCACTAATCCTTTATCACAAGAGAGATATGCACTGGTGCTTCGTATGTGACAGTATTCTTCAATAATCATATAATTCAGGAAAACCTTCAGAAATCCATAGTAAAAAAAGTTTTCATTCCAAATTAGGACAACATTTTCATTTTGTATAGTTCCGTGTATATGACACATGCGTCATATTTGCGTATTTATTTATTTATGCATATATTTTTTTACAGAAAAATATATAAGTTTATCTATTTCAATAAATATCGTTTATTATCGCCATGATATTATTTCAGGCCTATATACTAGGTTTCCGTTTAAGTAAAGGAACAAAAAGTTGGACAAAACAGCCGAATTTAGAACTATTGCAGAATTTTGTCCACTGGAGCCCGTCATATACAGACGCCATTGTTTCCGAACAAACTTTTTTGTTGAACTAATTTTGCTGCCTAATAATAAGGAAATAAAAGGAAAAGAACGCTAATTCCGTCACTTTTTTCCATCACGGAGCTCCTTTCCAAGTGTAGTACAGTTTTGTTGCAGCATCGACTGGCCCGTCATTAATAAACAATGAATAATAACTGAGCCCGCTCCTAAAGTAATCTGACGTGTTTGTTCTTATTAACAAGCGATCATTTGAATATACAATTACGTTTGGGATGCCAACCCTTGATCATCAAACGCGTTCATGCTTGAAAATTCTTAAGTAAATTTTGAACAAAGATGTCCATCTCAGTAGTCCCACGATGCTGCGTTCACTTGTTTATCTAAAGCCAAATATTTGGGCTATGTAATTTAACATTTTTTTTAAATTACGATGTATGAAAACTTGATTTTATCACTTTTGATTGAGAGCGGTGAATTAAAATCGAGTTTCATTTTCCGTCACGTATTTTAAATTAGGGTTTGTCCACTTGTAATGAAGAGAAACTTTCCGGTATTTTTTCTCTGTACTAACAGAGTGCTAATTAACAATCATGAATAAGGAACATTTCATTATATAGCGAGCTCAGTTGGAAATAGAAATGGAGAAATCTCTAGAGCCATCCGTTGAGTTATATTATTCTGGCGTACTTGTATTAGCTTGTATTCCCACTCGAATGTTAAATACGTACGAAATGGATCAATACGAGCGAAATGGATCAAAGAACAAAAAATGTGCAAAAAAGTATACAACGTAAAATCTTAATACAATTATGTGTACACTTCATAAATAATACACATCTTTCGTTAATGAAAAAATGCAAGCAAAAATTTCTTTTATTTTGCTTATATTGGACCAGCAAAAGTGTCAGAAAATGATATAGCACACAATTCATGCATGTAGTAGCAGAGCATAGTTTGCAAGCACCCGCGTGAGGCTCGTTGCTGTCACGCCTGCCCGTGTGACCACTTTCAAGCTAGCGACCAGCAGAATCGAATGGCCGCTTCAATCATTCAGTTCTATAATTTAATTACCAAGGAATATCTGCCCATCCCATGTAGCAGCGGGCGCTTCAGTGCGTAAGACACTTCATCAAAGAAACTCGGTGTGCGCCACAGTGTGCAACGCAGTGTGTACGGCAGTTTCTACAGCAGTGTGTGACGAAATTTTGCACCAAAATCGTGTACTGCAAGTTCAGTTCATCTCAAAAATGCCTCAAAATGAGAATATTTACCTTCTAGAAGAGTTTGCATTAACATGCACAGTTGAGCAGCATGCTGCCTTGGATGATCTACCTCTGTTTTTCAATCAGCTTTGGTATTTTGGCTACAAATTTTGAAGTCACCGGTGCTTTAAACTCTTTTTGTTCGAAGCTGATCTTAAAGCCTAAATTACACTCAACGTTTTGGCGGTTTAGTCGACTTTACGATTATGCTCATAGGTGTTTTGTTGTGTCCAGTGTTGCTGCGAAACTTTTTTGACTCCTACACTTATTGTTTCAACTCTCAAAATATTAATTTTAAGTCAAATATCAATGTTTTCCATTTGGGAGAGCTCGGACGATATTCGCATGAGCAGATTTTTAAATTTTCTCATATTTCTCAATTTTCTGTGCACAATCAAGGCACAGGATTGTAGCAGAAATGAATTTTTCTCCAAGCAATTTTTCAGTTATTTATTGCTCTGTCATGTGAGAGCAACCAATTAATTCAGCTTTGCGAAGAGTTCACAGAATAAATCTTGAAATATATGTTCGAAGTGAAACAATTTTGCATGTTCGTAGAAATTATTAAAAGTATTTCCAGACTGCAGACGAGACTAATGGAAGATATGAAAACCGATCAAATAACTTTATTTTATTTAAACTTTTACTGCTCCATAATTTTTACTTTATTGTCCCTAACTTTATGCTTCAGATCCCCTGCACTCCATGACTGTGTCCACTGCCTTCCATAACTGTATTGACTGCATTCCATAACTGTATTATGCCATAATTGGCATAATTACTGTTGCAGGGATCTGTTGTCTGTCTCACTCGTCCTGTTTGCTAACAAACTTCTCGAAGTATTTTGTGTAATATTCCAGAAAAAATATTTTTATTGCATAGCATTTTGTCATCGTAGATTTTCACAGAAACTTTTCTGCCACCAGATTGTAAGAGACTTAAGTGTCGAGTACACACAGGCGGCAGTCTGAAAGACTGTCACTGACATTCTACTCTAATACATTCTTGTATATATTTCATCATTATTCGATTAAAATTTTGCACATTTCGGTGAATTGAATACTAAACTACACATCATTGTGATTCATTCTTCCAGGGACATCATTGCAAACGGAAACTGTTTGTAGGATGAAACGAAAATTCATTATTTCTTTTATTTATTTGGGCAACTTTGAACTCTGCGGCTTCAGAGTAAAACCAATCAACAGTTGACAGCTTTGTTTGCAGAATTCGACCAGCGTTTTTTTCAAAGAATTTTTGAGCGAACAAGTTGCATGGAGTATCTTTTCCGAAGAGAAATTTCAAGAACTAGCTTTTACAATTCCTGGTACCGGGGGCTGTAGAAACTGCCAACGAAACTCTAATGGTGATGACTGGTGTTTGAACTACGTTGTATTACGGTGCTAGTTTCTTCCTATTGCTGCTAGTTGCTGGCTGCTGCTGGCTGCTGCTAGTTACTGCTGGTTGGTGCTGGTTGCTGCTGGTTGCTGCTGGTTGCTGCTGGTTGCTGCTGGTTGCTGCTGGTTGCTGCTGGTTGCTGCTGGTTGCTGCTGGTTGCTGCTGGTTGCTGCTGGTTGCAGCTGGTTGCTGTTGGTAGCAATGCTCGTGATCCCAACCGAAACGAGTTATCAAATTTTGGCTGCAACTGATCCAACACCATGAGCTGCTCGCTCTAAATCAGGGGGCGGCAAAGTGGTCGATATCGACCTCTGGGGGTCGAGGGTTTATAACATTTCTCTTTATTTTTGGTCATCAAAAATATCAATAATGGTTTAATATTTTTTCACCTATTTGTGTGTGTGTGTGCATGGAGGGGGTCGATGTAAATACAAATATCCTATGAAGGGGTCGACGGGTAAAAAAGTTTGCCGACCCCTGGTCTAAATGAACTGAATGCACTCTGTAATGGCTGCTAGAAACGTGTAAACTGTCGAACATCCTGTACTTGTAGTTAGTAGATAACATTGATGGTAACCACAGAAAATAAACATTAGCATTGGTGCATGTTGCAACTTATGATAACAAGTTTTAATTTTGCAGGGTGACAGATCACGCTGGTTCTGTAAGACATAGAGTCTGTCCTCGTCACTAGTCTGTGGTCACTGTTCACGTCACTAGTCTGTGGTTACTGTTCAAGTCACTAGTCTGTGGTTACTGTTCAAGTCACTAGTCTGTGGTTACTGTTCAAGTCACTAGTCTGTGGTGGCTGTTCAAGTCACTAGTCTGTGGTTACTGTTCAAGTCACTAGTCTGTGGTTGCTGTTCAAGTCACTAGTCTGTGGTTACTGTTCAAGTCACTAGTCTGTGGTTACTGTCTTCGTCACTAGTCTGTGGTTACTGTTGACGTCATTAGTTTCATTCTCTAACCCACGATACTCAAAACCAAGAAAATCTTGATGGATACAAAAATTAAACTTAATAAGCCCAATTAATTGGTTTTAATCTCTCTTGGTCGCAGTAGATTTCTACAAAGAAATTTTAGAGCGTCTGCAGTTTTAAATGATCCAGATTAGAAAAATTGTACCAATCAGTGTCGCTCACCAGTGTCACCAGCTTGGTCGACTGGTGAGCGAATCTGCTTTCGAGCGGGAAGACCCGGGTTCGAATCCCGCTGCCGACATGGTTGACGCGGCTAGAAATACGGCATGGGACTTGGGTAAATAACCGAATAATTATCGAAGTAATTATCCGACCCAAGAATGGGCCAGAAGGTTCGTTCCTATAGCCTCATTCTATTCTATTCTATCTTGGTGTCGTCAGAAATTGTAGAACGCAGACGAAAAACATTTCATGATTTCGTAAATCTGTTCTGAAAAAGTTAAAAGATTTTTCGTTTAACTTGATTTTGTGCAGAGATTCCAAGATCTTGCTACTCTTTCACAGGAACCAACAATGCTCTTCTTGAAGCCCTCGGACGAGCTCAGTTTTGTGCTACAAAATTAGTGGCAATTTTTTTATCAAATTTACCAGATGTGGCTAGTCATTCAGATTTAAACTTGTCTAAATATTAGAGACGATTTCATGGATGTCATTCTAATACAAACTCGATTTAATATAACCAGATACATAGAGGAAATTCATAGCAATGGTAAGTGGAGACCATGCGCAGTACGAAAACAAAAATATTCAACAAAAATAAAAAAGTTGAAAGTGAAATAGAAGTCTATCATGATACCGCACAAACGCTAAAGAATGTAGATTTCCAGGAATATTAAAGAATTTTATCACAATGTTAGAAGCCGGGTATTAAAATACATATACTAGAAATTACACCAATGAATCAGAGGATCATTGTGAGGACGAGTGTACAGTACAACCGCCTGCCGCTGTGCAGGATATTTGCAGTATTTTTTCTGAATCTGTGTTGCTGCATTTATGGTGGTAAAGATACTGTATTTCTGGTAGTAAAGATACTGTATTTCTGGTAATAACGATACTGTACTTCTGGTAGTAAAGATACTGTATTTCTGGTAATAAAGATACTGTATTTTTGGGGGTAAAGATACTGTATATCTAGTAATAAAGATACTGTGTTTCTGGTAATAAAGATACTGTATTTCTGGTAATAAAGATACTGTAATTTTGGGGGTAAAAGTAGTGCATTTCGTTGGTGAGTCCCAGGAAAATCTTACGAGATGAACGAGCTTGCTTTCATCTTCCTTCATCCTCCTGGGTGAAAGAGGAGACACATCAGCAAATCTCTACCTCTGATCTTCAGAGATATTAAAACTTTGCGTTTGTTGGGTAATGGATCCTTTTCTCGCCTAATAATGAAGAAAAATTATCGCTAAAAAAATGAGCCAAAATATTCGTGCAGTGTTTTAACGCTGTGGTTTTCATCGACGGTTACGTAATTCTCAACGCGAGTTAGGTAATTCTCAACGCGAGTTAGGTAATTCTCAACGTGAGTTAGGTAATTCTCAACGGGAGTTAGGTAATTCTCAACGTGAGTTAGGTAATTCTCAACGGGAGTTAGGTAATTCTCAACGGGAGTTAGGTAATTCTCAACGTGAGTTATGTAATTCTCAACGCGAGTAAGGTAATTCTCAACGCGAGTTAGGTGATTCTCAACGGGAGTTAGGTAATTCTCAACGGGAGTTAGGTAATTCTCAACGCGAGTTAGGTAATTCTCAACGGGAGTTAGGTAATTCTCAACGCGAGTTAGATAATTCTCAACGCGAGTTAGGTAAGAAAACCAGAAGGTGGAAGGAGTTGGTTGAATTTCTGTGATATGATCCTCCAATTTTTTGAGATGAGGTGGAGAGAACGAGACTATCATATACTTTAGCTTATGATAGTTTAATGAAAAATGTAAATAGTTAATTCTGCATGATAAGATGACGGGAGGACAATTAATTTAGTATTTTTTTACAATTTTTGTTTTTAGTAGTAGTGATATATAGAGTTTATGAAAAAAATGAAGATTTAGATAGGCGTTTATTAAAGTTGTAAACAACTGAATTTTTTTAAATGTGTTCGGTATCTACAAAAATTTTTTTTTGTTTTCGTTATGTGCAAATATGATATTTGTATTTGAAAGCCCGAACACGGGGAAATGTCTGTAGTAATACGAAAACACCCAGAGAATTTTGAAGATAATATTGAATGATTATTGTCCATACCCTATTACATAGCCTATTAATCCATAGAATACATAAATTATACACATTGACGCTCGATGACGTCCATAGCCGTCATGCCAGTTTTGTCCAAATGCACACCCCCCCATTCTTAATTTATAGTCGGAAAAGATACCGAATATTTTGTGTCAGTGTCACTCATACACCCGCTCAAAATTGGTACAAATGGTGCATCTTTCCGGTAACCCTATGTAGAACACACTGCATTGACGTCTTCTCAAGTCCAGGGGTTATTGTGCCAGGTCTAGTTTCGTCTATAGACGTCTGTGCTAATTGGACCAAACTGTAAAACTGAGGCAAGCGTCAAAGTGTTAATTAGCACACATAACATTATACTCGTATTTAAGTAGCTTTATAGAACAGGGGATCCGTGACTCCAGTTGGCTTTAGAATCCACGCAAAAAAATGTGTTGGAGAAATACTGATCCAGTGTCCGTCTGTGCAGCTCTGAATTTCCCTCATTTTTTCTGTGAATTCTCCTGTTTTTCTTTCCCTGAATTCCCCTCATTTTTTCTTCTGAATTCCTCTCATTTTCTTCCTCTGAATTCGTCCCGTTTTTTCTCTCGCTACTTCTCTTGCTTGTCTGCTGCGTCTTCGTAATAAGCTCCAGCCACTGCCCAGCTCCCTGAACCAGCTCCCTGAACCTCAATCCTTCCCTCACCTTCAAGGTAAGTCCCTGCAAAGTATTTCTGAATCATCTTCCTTTCTACGTCCATAAATAAGAATCAGCTGGCGAAATGACCTCAAAATTTGAATACATTTATCTTAAAAAGAACCGGATTTTAGAGGGACGTGGAAAGCTCGACGATTCTAAGTCCGAGTCTCGATGCGAACGCCAATATTGATGTTTGGTTGGATTATTGGAAGCTTTGGGCTAAAACTTTTTAAGGAACAAATTCTATTTGTCAAAGAGTTAAAGGATATCGTGAGCACCAAAATTGATGTTCGATACTTGAAACAAAATTCTACTTAAATCGTAGAGTACCTGTTCCTGATAATTCTTTCCTGAACGTACACAACGCTTTCGTAGTTTCCCTGACCGCGTCTTTCTTTTACAGTCTCGTCGTTTGTTCCGTGCTCAGCTAACGATACAGCCGTGTAACGTAGCCGTGAAAAAGATTAAGGTCACAGGTGACCTTAAAAACGTGTTCTGGAGCGACCATATCTGAACGATTGGAGAACAAATGGTCACTCTTTTCTGCGTGTTTTACATTTCGTAAGCTTCTTAGACTTTACGGAAAAATAAAATTGGGTTTTGTTGATTTGTCATCGCACATCTGTTGCTATTTCTCGATATTTTTCCTTCTAAATTTCATTTCTAACTCAAGCATAATTTTTGAACCAAATTTCATTTTCCGTTAGATATGATAAAATGGATATGTATACATTTCGAGTAAAAGAAACACATTCAAGATATATTCCCATTAAAGTTTTCAATGTGCGTATGGAAACATGAAAACCCTTCAATTATGAAACTTGTTGATTGTGACCGCGATTTCAGAACCGTAAAAATGGTTGCTTCTCAAAGACCCAAGACTCAAAAGCCAGAAATGCAAAAATAAGAGAGAAAAGTAAGTTTGTATGACCAGGCAGCTGGAATTTGATGCATACAAGAGAAAACAGCATTGATTACAAAACAACACCTGCATGCCCTGAGTTTTTGTAGAACAAACAATTGTGGACTTTGAACTTTAGAAAGTTTTAGCTCTCAGAAATTTGTACTTTGATATGAACTGTGTTTTTTTGCATTCTTGTTTACTTACTGCAAAATGGATTGAAATTGTCAGATTAATCTCTAGAATTATGCGTTTCAAGATCGTTGAATTCTTTACACCTTTTCAGTTGCAGGATGCAAACTTAAAGATAACAGAAGTTCTGGATCCAGGAAACTGAAATATCTATCTATTTGTATACATAAAGCATATTTCACGCGTAGTCCAGCACTGAATTTATTTGCCAGACCCGTGCTATACATATCTAATATTGTATGGGGATATTTTTGAGTTGTTTTTGATTTGATCGCCACAAACAGTATTATCCTTAACCAAATTATCAAATAATTTTGAATTTTGCTTCAGTTTTTCTTAAATAACATTGATATGAAGCAGGCTTATTTGGTAGACAAAAATTCGTACTCATTTTACGAACATCGTCTATTAAAAAGTTTTCTATTCTTCACTCAACTACACCAGACACTGCTTCTGCTAACAATAGAAAAAAAGATGTACTCTTGAATCTCAATTAGTTTTAATTCTGATATCAATGGCACTGACTCTTTTTTCTCCTATAAAGATGAGTTGAAAGGATATGGGCAAAACGCGTATTGTACGCTGGAGAACCGAAACGTAACAGAAATTGTGTGGTGGTTGGGTTTATGCTTGCAGTACATGGTTCGCTGGCGTAGAGTTCAAGGCTGTATTCGAAGTCAGGTAGTCTTATTAAAAGTTTTGTAAAATATTTTTGTGTATTTTTTATTTGACACTCATTTATTGAACTAAAATTTAATAAACTTTGCTCGACAATTATCAAAAATGTAGTAATTTTTCCCATGATTCGTTGTTTGTTCAAATTGACTGGAAATAATTTTTGATATTGATATTTTTTATTTTTTGCTTTCAGTTTGGTATCGAATTTTATGAGCAACTTTTCTAAAACAGCAATCTTTAATTTAGTCGTTTAGCACTTCATCGATTTAATTTTTTCCTTCAAATAATGTTTTCACGTTTCTGGACGGAAATTTCTTTTCTTGACCTATCTTTCCACTGCTTGGTATATTTTCTCTTAAATAATAATTTTTTACGTGAATTAACACCCTTTCAATCAATGAAATGACTTTGAGCAGGAAAAGAGCTTTATGTGAGGCTCCAGTTGATGAGTTTTACCTCAAGCCTCACTGCTCTTTTTCTCATAACAATTTTGAGAGAAGTTTATCTCCTGAGGGACGGAGTCTCGCGAGGCATCGAATTGACGGACGTCTTTAAGATGGGGCTCTCAGACCTCTGGTCGAGCAATAACTATTCTTGCCAAGCAGTAATCTATAAAACAATTTCAGCCTCAGGAATGATAATTTTTCATTTCAAAGAGAAACATTGGCATTCTAAAAAGAAGCACTATATTCTCTAGACATGGGCGCACTGTTTTCACTATACACAATCGAGCAGAAGTATGTATGTATATACTGTACTCAGTTTTTATGGCGCACTGGCTGATGTATGTGTAATATAAAATTTTTACTCACAACACGTATCAGCCTGGAATATTTACGAATAAAAATACTGTATTGCACAATAGCGATATTCATGCTATCTTAAATTTCTCATTTTGTGCATTTCCATACTTTATATTCCATTCACAGACTTAACTGAATCTGTTTTAACAATTTGTTGCGTGACAGTACTACTGGGATAATTTCAGGAGGAAAATCGTCTATGATCTTCGAAAAATAATTTTCTAGTTCCGCTGTTGATTTACAAGTGAGTAAATTCTGCAAACTGGTAGCAAATGTTACCCAGTTTACAAAATTTATTGTACGTTTTTGAATTCTGCCTTTTGTTTGACGATGCAGTTCATGTTATACGTAACATTTATGACTAATAGATTCAGTCTTGCTTACTCATCGCTGTCGTTTGCCTTTCAATTTACAATACTGGCTCATTGGGGTAAATTTGTCTGCTTGCACAGTAAAAAAATTAAGGGGAAAAGTTTGTCCTCCTAGTTATTTCATCGTAGTTTGAGCCTCGCATCTACAAAAAAACTTGTGTTTAATTATTTAGGGATATTCTGCATTGAATTTTGAAGCCTGCGTAGCATTTGTGTTCGAGCTGATACAAAGAAAACCATCAAAGCAGACGCAGGACGCACGTATAACTGTGAAGTGTACAGTACATGTATCTCAAGTGTGAAGTGTACAGTACATGTATCTCAAGTGTGAAGTGTACAGTACATGTATCTTA
>VCRD01003934.1:13930-29622 GCA_006783055.1 Trinorchestia longiramus
CAGACATATTCTTCGATGCCCCGTAATATTTCAAGTCATCGAACGCATCGAAGTTCAATTTTTTGTCGTCACTGAAGATCACTGATATCCACTATTCATTAGAAGTTCCATGTGCTTTAGCAAATTGCAAACGACGTGTCTTATGATCTTTGGAAAGCTTGGGTGATTTTTTTTTACTTATTACACATGTGGTTTTTAGATAGAAACTTTTTCATGTTTGAATCAGAAACGTCTACATTGGTTTCAGCTTTTATTTATCCACCAAACGTTTTCCTGTTTTTCCAGCGAACCCTTAAAATACATCTTTCACTTCTTGTAGAAAAAACTTTTGGTCTGCCACCAGCGTGAATAGTATTATATGCTTCTCAATTTTTCAAAAGTTATTGATTCGTTCTCAACTTCTTCCAATTCTCTTTCCAATTTCTCTGTTTTTAGTCTCCTTGAGGTCAAAATTGAAGGGTGGAAAGCATTAGTAGACTACCCGACTCATTTGCCAAAAACCAGGGATCGTCGAGCAAGAGAAGACCACAGTCCTCTAGTTTAGTCATCTCGTATAATCATGTCGCGTTGGCGTCGAGGTGAAGTAGACTACTTGCAGTAGTCCAGTACATCAGATCCAAGGCTGCAGTAATGCTCCTCAGGTGAAGTGGATTACTCTCAGTTTATCAAGTCCGTATAAGAGAACTATTGTGATTGGTTGCAGTTTTCGTTGTGACTTGTGATTGGTTGGTGTTCTCGACATACATCTGACTAATCTTTAGGGTTGAAAATTAACTGAAAATGAAGTATATGATATTAAGCTGATATGAATTCATTTGTTACTATTGAAATAACCATTTACAATATATAGACTTGGGGGACGGCCCATAACTACAAATAATATACAAAAAACTTGCTTTACAGTTTGCAATACATCGTTTTAGGTTACTATCAGGCCTTGACGTAAGTTTTATCCGTTCCTTGATTTATAATTTTGGTGTACGATTATATTAATCGTACATATGTGTGGCTATCAAAATCACTTAAATATTATTTACACTTTCAGATTCTGTGATGATTATTATAATACATATTATTGACCCAAATTTACACTTCAAGCAATAAGCACATCAGGCATATTTCGCTACACGAATTTCAAAAGAGCAGTGCAGCAAGTCCAGCAATAAGATCTCTTACGAGCACATACGGAAATCATTTGGTAATCGTAAGGAGTTGTAGAAGATGATTTCACATTCCATAAAGGAAGCCTTTAGTCTTAAGGACGAGCTAAGAAAATAATGCTCAAAAAGATTCAGTTTTGAAGAACTTATTACTGGCTGCCATTGATGATTCTTTCAAAACAACTAGAACAACGAGTAAGAAGTTTAACGTGAGCTGCATGACCATATATATGAAATTATAAGAATTGCTAAAGTCTCCAAGGCTGGAAAATGAATTCCACACGATCTTTCAAAGAACAATTTCCAACAACGTGTGAACTATTGTCTTATTACAGTATGTTCAATTTCAAACCCAATTCTTAGATAGAATCGTTACTGGAGGTGAGAAATTGATACCGTACAATTTTGTTAAACGTAAAAGACTGTGGCTCGGCCGTAATTCCAACCTTCTTCCACAGCCTCGACGTAGTCTGCAGCTGGAAAAATTTCTGTGTGGGGGGACATAAAGGGAATTGTTCATTATGAGCTTGTTAGGTGGCAATGAAACTATAACTTGTGCAGTGTACTGCCAAAAGCTATGCTGTTTGAAGACTGTTCTAAAGAAAAAACGACCTTCGTCGTTAAACAGAAGAGGAGTGACCCAGCAACATGACAATACCAGACCCCACACTTTAAGAAGGACGAAGAATTTCATTGAAAAGTTTGGTTGGGAAGTTTTGATTCACCCACCATTATCTCTCGATCTTGCTCCAACAGATTAAAATCTCTTTAGACGCCTGCAGAATCATCCTTCAGGACAAATGGTTACTTCAAGAGAAAAGGTTAAAATAAAGCCAGTGTATTTTTTGAATCAAAACCAAATGAATTCTATGACAGAGGCATCAAAAAATTTATGGAAAGGTGGAAAGAAGTCATTAGTGACAATGGTGACTATTCCAATGATAAAATAAATCTTGTTTTCGCTGAATTTTTATTCCAAACAAAAAATGTACAGAACTTTCGTTCTAAAAATTGACTGAACTTTCATTGCAACCTGATACTTGGCGTTCAACTCCCGGCATAACATTTTTTTTTAAATTCTTTTATCGACTACTTTTATCCGTGTTATTTCATATGTCAGCAGACGGCAGCTTAGCCGACTGGTGAACGAATCCCCTGGCGATGTGAAGGACGTGAGTTCGAGACTTTCCTCCTGTGGTCTTTTTGTGCCATAACACCATAGAATGTTTTACCGCCAGGGACTTTGGTACCGGCATAAGAAAGGGCTAAAAGGCATCATTCTATTAAAATTACTAAATGATCTTGCTAGAAATAGATAATTAGTTGTATACATTCTTGGTATACGAATAACAAATATATTGACGACTAATTTCTTTTCTGAAATCTAAAATTTACTTGAATTTTCCATGCCATTAACAAATGATGCCAAGTTTCGTGTATTACTCCAGTATTATCAACCGGAATTCAAACGAATCAAGTTGTTCACGTCCAATTCGAAACTCACGTGCGTGATTTTGTTGAAGAAATTCAACTTAGGCAGCCATTTGCATCAAATAACTCCTCCTGATCTAACTTAGCCTAATTTTAAGTGCCAACTGCAAATTACCTTACAATCAATGATTTTAGAGTCCATAATTTCTCTGTCTTAGGCCAAATGGAAAAATGTTTCACATTCAAGCTGTAACTATGACCTTCTAGGAGATATAAAACTTATTCAACATAAATATCTCCCGTGAGACAATGGATATCCAACGTCATTTTCAATTTATTCAGTTTAAATCGTAAATATAGAATTTAAAAGCAAATTTTAAGTGAGGTGTTGCTCTAAATGGCCTAAATTATTCACTCAATAACCAGGTTAACACTTGTTTCGGTGGCGATAATTTTTGAGCTGTTCGGTATTGAACCAAGAATGGGCCAAACGGCTCGTTCCTATTGCCTTATTCTATTCTATAACGTACATTTCCAGTGCTGATATCAGGTATGCCGTCCATTTACTCTAACACCTCCATTTTTCGCGAAATATTCATCGATTTATCCGCATCAACCTATTTTATATTGCTCACCCGAATCATATAATAAAACAAAGACTGTAAACAGTTTATTGTCACGAATATACAAATGCATGGAACAAAACCTAATACAAGTTCAAAATTTTTTCTTCAAAATAATGCAAGTGAAACAATAAATCAAATGAGCATTAGTTTCAGAATCTTGTTTTATGAAACACTCGTGAATTATTAACTTCGGTAATACAGTTGTTTTATTAGTTCTATTATCAATCTGTCGTCCTATGCGTCTCTCATCGTCCGTGACAGCGATCATGAGTGATGATAAAGAGTGATGATCACGAGTGATGATCAGCAGTGATGATCAGCAGTGATGATCAGCAGTGACAATCAGCAGTGACGATCAGCAGTGACGATCAGCAGTGACGATCAGTAGTGACGATCAGTAGTGACGATCAGCAGTGACGATCAGTAGTGACGATCAGCAGTGACGATCAGATCAGCAGTGATGATCAGCAGTGACGATCAGCAGTGACGATCAGCAGTGACGATCAGCAGTGACGATCAGCAGTGACGATCAGCAGTGACGATCAGCAGTGACGATCAGCAGTGACGATCAGCAGTGTCGATCAGCAGTTATGATTAATAGTTATGATTAACAGTTATGATCAGCAGTTATGATCAGCAGTTATGATCAGCAGTTATGATCAGCAGTTATGATCAGCAGTTATGATCAGTAGTTATGATCAGTAGTTAGACTTTTAATGAAGTCCAAGGGTGAGAATGAGAAGCAAGATTGATGACTAAGAAGTTGAGTATGAAGACAGAGGCGAGATGTGAGATCTGACGAGATGAGATCTGATGAAATCCGATGAGGTAAGAGCAGGATTTCCAGGGGTCTGGAAGAGAAGTTTGGGCTGAATTTTTACATCTCCACAAACATAAACAAACACAAGCACCACCCGTAGCAAACTTAAGCAATGACAAGGTTAATCAGAATGAAATGCAGCAGTAAGGCAGACTTACCTCAAAAATTTCAAGAAAGTTGGAATTTAGCCTTATAGAGATATAAAAAGCAAGTCCCCATCAAATAAACAGGGAATCTAGTCCTCCTTAAATAGGTCTATTTTTAGGACTAAAACTGAGCAAAAGTTGCTTCAATGAACATGGAAATCTAGACAAGATAATTGAGTTTTAATAAATTTAGTTTAATCTAGTTAACAAAGGCCTTGATTTTTAATGTTTGAGTTAGGATCAATTAAATCTATAGAGGGAAATTATTATTTGGTTCATATAGTAACTAAAAATTATGAGAACAATTGTTGAACAGCCAATAAGGCATCTCGTGAAAAAGGTCGCTCATGTATGCAAGGCTTAAATATTCAAGCACAAGAATAATTTAATTAAACCTGCAATATTGCTAAGATACAGGCACAATATAGCAACCTAATATGATTTAAAGTTTCTATAAAAAAATAGAATATCCTAATTAGGGCAAGAATAAAATCCATCCTAAACATTGTACAAAAATAATATGGACATCCTAAGTCATGGTAAAAAAATAAAGGAAACCAAAAAAGTGATAATATAGCAAATTATGGAAATCTTTATTTAGCGGCTATATCGTCTAGAATAGGATATACCTAGCAAACCATAATATTATGGTTATTCTATGAAATTTAAGATTTTGAAAAAAATATGACCTGAGGCAAAATACTTGAAGTACTAAAAAACTCTACAATAATATCAAGAGGAAATGATTTATCAATGATCCATGGATGAGAATTTTTAAATAAAAATTCTATACTTCCAATTAAGTACACAAAATGAATTAAAGATAAAATATACCTATTTTACAAGGGAATGAAATCAATATAGTTTTAGACTGAATACAAGTTTATAAAAATCTCTACTTCTACGTATAGAATGCAATGCAGAAGGAAATTTGTGATTAAAGACAATTTTTAGTTTGTAGTTAAATCTAGTAATCCAATTTATAGTTTAGCTACATCTTATTCTGCTGATCCCACTTATATTCAGGAAGTGTGCAGAGAAATCGAACGATATAGAAAATAAGTTATAAAAGAAGTTTACTGTGTCAATTGAACAGTAAAACAAAAGTATTTTAAGTAAATATATTGAAGTAATGCAGAAGAGCTTGTATAGCAAAATGTACGAGACATCTCACTATGGAAGAGCCATAAAAATTTGAACATAATAGGTGAGTTCAAACACAGAGGTCAGGTAGATTAGAAAATTAGATAAGAAATACTTTCAGTACTAGTTAAGACTACAAGTTTGCTCTATTAAATCCCAAAGTACAAATCCTAAAACTTCGTTATTTCAGGGATCTACCATAGGTCATTTTTACATACCCACAATCTACAAAATTTTACACAAATGATATGAAACAATCCTACACATATTTACTGAAACAGATAGTGAGAATAAAAAAATATATCTAAGTCCTAAACACAATTAAATCTGAACTTACTGTATAAACACTTCACTTCAAGGCACTAAAACTCACGTTGTCTTCACTAGAGTGGAACAGAATAGGACGGAACAGAATACGTTCATTTTTGAAACGGCCGGTATTTTCTTCTGAAGGGTAAAATTTAACACGTTAGCTTCGATTGCCTGACCGGTGTAAATCTTCACTAGAAGGATCTGAAAAATTACAGAACCTAACCTAAGTGGTACACATACGTACCAGTTCGGAGTCAACGTGTGAAAAAGAACCATAGCGACAGTTCTGTATGCACTAAGAATGATTTTAATAAAGTACCGCGAATTTTTATAATTAAAAATTTACACGAATCTTACTTATAATTACAAAAACCTAATCACAAAAATACATGAAATTTATTGCAAAAAGTACGCTATTAATGCGTACGCTATTTGTACGCTATTAATTAAAACGCATACTTTGAAATAATAGGAGTATGAGTAGCGATGTAAGGCGACAGTTTTATTAGTTCTATTATCAATCTTTCGTCCTATGCGAAATCTTTCACCCTGCCGCGTGCATGAAAACGAAGCCTGGACACTAGAACGTAGGGGGCGGAGCGTCATCTTCTACCCTGATTCTTTAGATTTTCATTTTACTCAGCTGCGCTAGAAGACGAAACCTGAATGTTTAGCTTCGTAGCGGCAAAACCGACATCTGCTTGCTCTGTCCGACACTTAGCAGGTCTTTAATTTTAAGAAAATAAAGAATAAAATATAAATATAAGAGAAAAATTGCATGTTTATATAAAATCGGGTATACTGTACATAAAAAACAATGAAAATGTGTGTATTTCATAAAGTAGACCCAAGAAGTCTATAGATACTATTAGTGGCATTAAATAATGTCACTTTTATTTAATTAATGGAATTGATACGCCTGCATTTTCTTACACGGGTCAAATCTAGGCTCTGTTTTTGTTAATGTTGGTTGAAATACAGTTTCAATATTTACTAAACTAGATCGATGTTTCGTTTTGAGATTATTTAATGCCGAAAAAGCCCTTTCACACAAATATGTTGACGCAAAAGGTAGAAGAGCATCCATTGCAAGTCGTGACAAGTTTGGATATTCAAATTTGATGTCAACGTAAACGAATTTAGACTTATTTTAACAAACATAGTTTTTAGAAAAGAATCAAGAAAATTCTGCAAATTCTTCCTGTGTCTTTAGTGTGAGATGACGACACTTTTTAGACTTTAACATGAAATGCATTTTGGATCCAATCAAATCGGCTCATGTCTGATTTTTGAAGAAAATATTTTTTAAAATTTTCCCTTAAGATAACCAAGTTCGTATTTATAATTGGTTTGATTATTTCCAAATTAATTATTTTTCTATGATGAACTCTTTCAGACATGGAACCAACTCACATGAGTTACGTTTTACATTCATCAACCATACATTACCTTTCTTCAGGAAAGCTTGAATTTTTGAAGTTAATGTAAGAACATATGTATTTTCGCCTTGTAATAATATATTGAAGTCACTAAGCTTGTCAAGAATATCTGATAAATAACGAAGTTTGGAAAGTCAATTTTCGTTTTGGATATGTTTCACCAAATCTGAGTCGTAACCAGATAAAAATAACATGACTTAATTTTTTTAAAGCGATCAGCCTTCTTAAAGCCCGACCTCTTAAAAGCCATCGAATGTCAGTCTGAAGCAGCCGGGATTAAAAATTTGAACCCATTTCTTTGCACAAATTTGTAAAGAGCCGAGTATTAGGAGCACGTGTTTTGCTGCAATTAATTATATTAACTGAATCTTCACACAACACACAATTCTTCGTTATTGTTTTTCGTTTCTAGCACCTCCCAACGAATCATGCAATGAGTGAAGGTTATACCTTCCTTGCATACAGACCTGACTTTATTGTGATAACCCACATTCTTCCCTGTCATTGCTATCCATACCTTCCCCCTACCCCTCCCCACATGATGAGGAGGATGTGACTCAGTTTCTTCCTAGCTTAGCTGCCGAAATGGAAGTAAACATTGAAAGTGAATCGCGTGTGTTCAAATGCCTGTCCGTCACTTGCACACCACAGCGTACAGAGCGACAAGAGGGAGAGGTTAGCGGGCAAAACTCGAAACCTAGCCAGTGTCCGAACACTCGAAGCCACCAGTCCGTACACAGTCGTATCTTAGAAAAAAAATCATCCCATCTCGGCAACACTAGTCGCTGGGACTAGCTCGTGTGGTCAAAATATATTAGCACCAATCGATTGAGTACGGTTAGTACTCCTAGAAGTAGGTTAGAGTGAATTTATATTGCACGTATTCACCGTGTAATTGTAATGTACACAAAACCTAAATTTTTTCTAAAACCCCTGGATACAGCGATAGGCGCTGTGGCAGAGTGACCGCAATGGTAGGCCAATTAGGTTAGGTTCCGTAAATTTCATAGTGCCTTCTAGTGATTATGACTGTACCAATTTACAGTGCCTGCTAGTGATAATGACTGTACGAAGTGAAGATTTGCACCGGCTAGGCAATCGCACTCAACGTGTTGGGAATAAATAAATAATATTAATTTTCAATTTACAGGACAAAATACTATGCTGAAAGGCATCCTAATTAATGAACATGTTAACAGAGGGCTTGCTAGCGACAGAGCACAGTCAAATTCTTATGCAGCAGAAACTATGTTCAAGCGGGCTGAAGGGTGCAGAACTGAACGTCTGACGAACTGCGACTGAGTTAATGTTTCTAAGACTAAACAAATTCATCCACCTCTGCCGTAATTATTGCGGCGTAACTGCCCAAGACGCATGTATATTTATCTTTATTGTTAGTCAACAGTTTATTAATAGTTAATATTAGTTTCAGTGAAGTTTTCCTCATTGTCTAGCTTAGAGCTAAATCTAGTTCTTTCGCATTTTGCAGTCAAGTAAAGACAATGGTTGAATGTGTGTATCTCCGAAGCAAGGAGTTAACAGCTCGGAAGTTCCCACGTAGCCACTGCTGGGTTCTTAAGCCCAATTCTTAGTATAGTTTGCGATTTATATATGTAAATTACTATACATGTATGTAGTATAGTGTATTAATTCACTATATATATATATATATATATATATATATATATATATATATATATATATATATATATATATATATATATATATATATATATATATATATATATATATACCATGCATACATAGATAGCTATATACATATTTGGGTTGTTTGTTTGACCTAAATCGAGGCTGAAAAATCCAGCAGTTGCCGGCAACCTGCAACCCAACAACAGGACGCAGCCTGAGCCCTGTCTGTACCTGTACTTGATGTACACGGCGTGTGAACATCATGCGTACATGTCCATGAGCTCCCGTACATGTGCATTGAAACACCGACATGAACGTAGCTCTTTTCACGTTTACATTACTTCACTTACATCTTAGTGCCAGACGAAATGTGAGTTTGAAAGAGCTCCTACAAATCTTTTCGTATATTTTGCATCTCTATAAAGTTGTTTTGAAGCAATTTTTTTGCGGTACCGGTGAAAAAATTCGCCAATGTGTTTTGGAAGAAATTCTAACTCCGATTACAATATTTCTTTGTCGTCTAAACAAGGCATAAAAATGCACGTAAAACGATAATTTATAAAATATTTGTATTACAATGCTGTTTCATTTCACAGAGGTGAAGTGTTGCATCAAGCCAGAAATATATAGTATTGAAACCTAAAAAGGAATATATCCAATACACTTGTTTGCTGTATGATCAAAGTTAAATTATTTCTGCTATCCATAGCTAGAAATGTAAAGGTCCATTTTGGTGACTTATATCTTCTATGTACCAAATTCAGGTTAAACATGCGCTTAAAAAACGTATTAAATGAATCGTTTAGATAATGTAAACATGACCTAAATTTTTTTGTCAAACGGCTTTGTAGGCTTGACAGTTAAATATTTCTCTATCGAAAAGAGCAATAAAAATTTTCGAAAATTTTAAGATTTTTTGATAGACGGTCCCCTTAACTCGTGAAGATAAAAAATTAAAACATAAAATATCGAGTTGTGTCTTCATGATTTAAAGTTAAATGAATATATTTCCTCAGCATCACGGAGCCCTGATTGTTTCTTGCACTCATATATATTTTTTCAATATACAGTTGCGGCCAAAATTAAGAGACAATATACACAAATCTTAATATCTTTTTAAGTTTTCATTGGCATTGTATTCAGAAATAAATCTAATTAATACTATCACTGTTTCTGTATCCTCCCAAACTCTTTAAAAATTTAGTAGGTCATTGTGTGGCTTGAGCACTAAAACATGTGAAGATTTTACATATATACAATGAAAACTTAAAAAGATATTAAGATTTGTGTATATTGCCCCTTAGTTTTGGCCGCAACTGTATGATCTGATCTATCAAAATGCTCCTAGAAATCGCCAGACGCACAGATGGCAAGCAGCATTCTGATTGGTCAGATCAAAATTAATATTGAAAGTCCTCACAAGTTGTGAGGTAACCAAGAGCCACCCAAGCATAGTTTCATTTCAATTGAGCACTGGAAAGCATCGGTGCGAGGTCTACAGGGTGCGTAAGTTATGTCAGAACATATAAATAAGTACTAGCGAGTTCCCTTGGAAGTTCCAAGATTTAGATTTGACGCATTTGAAATTACTACGAACTTGAATGCATTGAAAATTTACGACAAATTATTGTTTTAACTGAATACATTTCTTTAATATGTAGAAAACTTCCATTGTGCATTTTATCTAACAATCACGTGGCTGAGACAGTACTCGTCAAAATTACTTGATTCAAAAGTAAGAAAATTAAGGATCTTTGAAACAAATACATTTTTCTACTGTTCTTATCTCAAAATTTAGTCATTTTGGTGATAATTCATAATCTACTTAAGTTTCCAGGTATGTAATCGGAAAGTAATCATTAAATTTTCATTGTTTAAAATATTTCCACATATAACTAAGGTATTTAATCAGTAATTGATAACAATTTCAGTTATTAAAATACTTCCACATTTATAAATCAGTAGCAAATAAATTGTGATTTGCATATTACACATGGAAAATGTATCATATTTGTAATGAGGTCCATGCATGGAAAAATAGGTATTGCCATCGTGCGAATTCTGTCTCGGGCAGCGAGCGACTATTGACTGTACGGAAAGAGCTGCAGTGATACACCGGTGACTGTAGTTAGCAGCCCGTCACTTCGTGCGACCGTTAACAGGTTAAACGAGTTTGAACTTGAAAATACATTTTCAAATACACAATTGTATTTAAATACTGCCCAACACTGCCCTCAGATACCTTGTACACCCTGTAGATTTATCATCTGAGAGTTAATAATTACTCTCAAATAATTAGGAAATATTTGACTCGTTATTTTTTTTCAGTTTAGCTTATTTTAATTTGGTGATGTAAGATACGTCATATTATTATAATTATGCATTTGTTTCTTATAAATTCCACCATCGTGACCGTCTTTAACGAATATTTTTTGAGATATTGATGTTCATATTGAAGTCAATGTATGTCATGAATGAACACGAGTAATAGTGTGCCTAAAATACTGCAAAAATATCAAAGCTTAAAAGTTCTGTTGCTATGTAACATTTTATCATGGAAAAGGCGTACTTCATTGGTGTGGAAAAAGGAAAAACATTATTAGTTGAACATTTATTATAAAAAAATCTACTGTTTTACAGACAATATGATGACCAGAGGCCAGATGCTGGTAGGTTTAGCCAAAGCAAAGCATCTGAACGAACATCTGAATTCCGGCATTGCAGGTGAGGTCTTACATGACACCCACTGTTCCTTGTCTCAATGTATGTTGGAATTTTATGTGTCAGCGAATATTTCTCCAAGTTGTGAATATTTTATGCTGTCGGTCTATCTGTTATTTTTCTTGCAAATAGTATGGTTATTAGGGGGAAATTTAGTGTGCTTCACATAAATTGAGATCAAGTGAATGATAGACGGCGAATATAGCTGTCCCTCAGACGCTCAGAGTACTGAAGCGTGGTTCAATACAGCTGCAAGTGTCTTCTGTATTTAGTTCGAAAGTATTCCGCAGTGACTCATGTGAAACAATACATTCGTAATGTGGTATTTTTTCGAAAACGCTACTATTCTGTGTTCATAACACCTCCTAAAGCTGATCAGTGTAGTGATTGGTGGATGACATTCTTTTGTTTGCTTAACTGCTTTAGGAGACGCAAGTGACGGCCAAAGGGTTAACCAGCCTTGCCAACAAGATTCAAGAGTCAAGTTGGTTGACTACGCTTCAAGTACAAGTAGCTGCTCGTCAAATCAGTTTTCCTTCAATGGTAAGTATGAAAATATTTTACATTTACGTTTCCTAACATTTTTTACTCTATTTTTCATTAAAAATATTAGTGTATGGGCATTCTTTACTGTACATTTTATTTGGTTTGCATTTGTAATGATAAATTTTAGATTGTCGACATCTCTGAGCAATTTTTTCACATTCGATCCTTAAGTCATGCAACATTATTTTATGCAAATCTCGGCCTACATGGATTAAAATTAGTCCTAGTTATTCATAACTTGAATCTAGCATCATATTAGTTGAGTTCGCGTAAGATAAGGACAAACGAATTAGATGAGAAAAAGTGTACGAGTGAAATTGGGGCAAAGAAGATGGGCTTAGTCATTTGGAAATTTAGCTCTAAGTGTTAATTTTCAGACAATTTATACTTTATTTATACTCCAACTTAAAGCTTTGTATCCACGATACGTATCTCTGTGTGTAATGCAGCTAATGAAAATTGAGTATTTTTATCAAAAGTTACTAACGTTTAAAAGTTGGCTATCACTCCTAATCTTAATATACTTCATGTGCAACTCACATTTTTACAGCTATTATTTATCTCATTGGTGAGAGATAGAAGTGGAACCAATTTGATGTGAGTTGACATTTTTATAGAGAACATTTCTCTGTACTTATACAAACAACAGACCTAAAATATCTTCATTCACTGTGAAGTAATTAACATTTGAAGTTGGGTTTACTTTTTTGTGGTCCATACTGTACAGTTTGTCTTGTGGTCTAGTGATTCGACGAAATTTTTTCAGTTTTCTGTTTGTTTTTTAGTAATTTTTCAGGTGATTTGTTCGTTCAGATCCTAAATGTGTCGTGTGGTTTGGTAAGTGTGCGGAGTGGGTCTATTTCCGAGAATGAAACGTTCTCTGATTAGTCTATATACTTCATGTGTGAAGTTTGGTTTATAGTGCTTTCTGTTACCTTTTGGAATGATTTTTTTGTCAGCTTTTGTGAGGATGGAGTTGAATTCTACTGCCGTTTGATTTGTGTCATTTATGGGGTGGGTGTTGAGTGCTGCGAAAAGTTGTTCTGTTTGTTCGGTAAACCTTTCCCAGTTAGCTTTTTTGTAGTTCGTGTGTGTTTGCCTGGGATGTGTGTTGAGGTCCTTGCCAGTGTGTACTGTGTCGACAATAGGGACTTCATTTTTTTGTATAATAATATGTACGCTATTAAGATTTAAAATCCACTAATAGTATCGACGCTTAAAAGCGCAGTAACTTTTATTATCACATTGGTATTCTTCATTTGCCCTGCCCTTTCTTTGTGACATCAGTTGGATTATTTTTATAATTTTAAGTTGAACAATAGTAAACTATGAATTAACTTGGAACGTAAAATGTGTGTTTCATTAGGTACATATACATGTGAAGGACGGTTATGACTTTTTCTCTGTTTGATGGCCAAGTATGTAAATAAGTTAATTATTAATGTTAATGTGATATTTTCATCATCACCCAAGTATTTTTTGAATGAAGTATGTCGTGGCTCAGTCATTGTGGGCAGTAGTTTTTTGCGCTGACAATGTACGCTGCGAGAATTGCAATAAAGAGACGCATACCGCTTGTTTTTTCATCTTAACCCTTCAAAAACATGTCCTCAGATTGAATGGTTCAAATAAATGTATGCTTTATACTTCGACTATACGGTAGTAACATTATTTTTGCATACTCCAATTATATCTGTGAGCAAAGATTTTTTCCTTCGAGCAAATTTATTCATTAAACTTTTTCCTCATGCCCTGCCCTTTCTATGAAGGAAAAATACGAATAATTCGCAGAAAGCAAATCTATTCAGAAGCTCTAAATTTCTGACTGGTGACAATAGCTCTGACTAGTGACAATAGCCTTAAAAACAAGCGTCCTCAGGTAAAACGGGTTAAAGAACAAGTTTTGCTGATTATAAATTGAAAATTTTGAATAGAATTCACAGTAGTACATAATTTTGTCAAGTTATTAGTCTGGTCCGACTTCCCATGTCGGCTGAACAGTCAAGCAGAGGAAGGAGCTAAAAACTCGGAATTTCCTTAATGTCTCCTCAAAAATTGGATATTGATATGTGCGTCGTGCAACGCTGTCACTTACGACAGTGAAATATTTCTCAACACATGGATAATTTTGACCAGGAGAAATACGTTCCAGAGTTAAATTTCCATGAAAAACTATAACCAAATTCCAACATCTGGAGGTGGAAAAGAATATTGAAAGTGAATGTTCAGTTAATAATGATAACTACATTTAATAGAAATCCCAAAGTAACCGACCTTAAAATTTGTAGTGCAATTCCGCTGCAGAAGTTATTAACAAAAATTACAAACTTCAGCAATATTTCACCCGTGATGAGTCAGAACCACATTGGGTGAAATTGCCAGGTGGGTGAAATTTACTGTAAACGAATTTCCTCAGTTTCAAGTTAGTAAGAGTACAGTAACCCTGCTTTTGGGCAATAAGGTTGCTGCACCCGACAAAGTGAAACCTCTGCTCCTACGCATCGCTCAGAAAACCTAACCATTGGTGAATGATGAAAACAAAGTTTACAGGTAATAAGCCGCATAAATGAAAGAGTTCGGGTTACGAAGAACAAATACATTCCCCGAGTAATGAGATTTATTCTTCTTACCCTCCGTCGAGACACAATTTTCAGAATGATCTCATCAACAAAGTTATGTTCTAAATGAAGCCTCTGTATTTGATACACATTTCACTGATCAGTATACTCACATATAAGTGGCATTTATGGAACATATTCTAACTTTCCTTCTACAACCTTCAAGGTAATATCTTTTTGTGTGAGAAATAGTATTAATACTCATTTAGTGTTGAAATTTATCGTTCAGTCATGACATTTAACATCAAGACAATAACGTAACTTCATGGTTAAGGAACAAACTGAAGGTAATAATGTTAAATTCCACTATTACCTTTTATATAATTTTCATAGAAAAATTAGCTAAACAATACGCTTTCAATCATAAACAATAATTCTAATTTGAAGATCATATATTATAGGTTTCAATACCTAGATTGAAAGTTTTGAGAGTAGAAAATAATAATGCGCTAAGTAATTCGAATTGCTTTGTTCTACATACTCAGTTTATTAGTTTATTAGATGCAATAATAATTTACTTCTACTCGTCCGCTTTCAACATGATTAGTTATTTTGTTGTCATTGATTAAATTAACCGTGTAGTACACAAGCACATTCCGAGTTCATGTACACAGAGGTAGTTCAAATTTGCGATTCGACTTTTTTGTCATACTCACACCTGCACATTAGAAATTATTTATACACATGCAATGATAATCTGTTTTCCAATTGTTAGGCTCTGAATAAAATCGGCTATTGTTTTTTGTCGAACCTCAAATGTGAATAATCATGCAAGATGCAACCTCCAATACCTTTACTTTTAACGACTCATTGGTGTTCTTTCTGTCACCAGACTTTCTGAGTTGTTTTAAACCCAGAACCTTAAAATAACGTAAGAGTATACGTTTTAAAGTTTTTCTTGATCATTGTGTTACTTATCATAATAGATGTATTCAAAAAATACCTTTATGTTCCGGAATTTTAAAATTTAATCGGGTTGTATTATATTCTGTATGTATCAACATTTTTGGAAACGAATAGATTCAGTATTTGTTTTCCTTTCGCTGAGATCCAAGTGTTAACATTGCTATAGTTACTAAC
>VCRD01003934.1:30039-45299 GCA_006783055.1 Trinorchestia longiramus
TCATTTTATTTACCCTCTCACTCGACAACTGTTAGAATAGCGTGCTTCACCCATAAAAATGTGTTGAGGGATTTGGACGCCTCATAGCAATCATGTTTGTTTGTTATAAAAGTTCATTCATTTATTGCTTGATGTAGGGTTGGAAGATATTGGCATTAATGAAACACAGTAATTAACGTTAATAATAAATAAATATATATTCAATTCATGCAATATAAAGTAAAAGAAAAGAATAGAGAAAAATTGATATCGCGACACCGAAAAAAGTCCTACAATGAAGCTCTGCTTTCTATCAGTTGCTACAGTGAAGGGGTATTATGTACTTTTGCATTCTTTGAGGTTTTATTTTCTTCCAAGTGTAATCTTAAAGTTGGGAGTTTTTTTTCACCGCAATGAATGTAAAAAGTTCCGTGTGTCATGTGTATTACCAAGTGTAGTATCTCAACAAATTGGGCCCAACTGAATCAAAAATTTTGATGCAGTGGTAACGTAAATTGACCTTCTGTCAACGAATCAATAAAGACTCCATGTGAATTAAAATCTTTCTTTGCCGGATCAGTGTTAAAATTCAGAATTTTCTCCCAAACATCGAATTTCCTTGAAAATGAAAATCGATACATTGCAATACAAATTAAACATCGTTCTTCTTTGACAAGTGTGAAAATTAATTGGGAATGCCCGAACTTTTCTTCATGAGCATAATGTGCTGCTGACAAGCGTCGTAAAAATGTCTACTTCTTAAGTCGTCAATTTTTGAGAGTAGTATTACAAGTTCTTCCTCAATTAGAATGACTCTAATGTAAAGTGAAAGTTCTTAGACTCAGTGTTAAGCGTAATACAAGTGTAGGATATAATTTAATTGTCTTTTGGGAAGGCAAGCCAAACACCATAGCTAATTGCTTGAGAGTGGGTGCGCCCAGAGGCAGCATAACCGCAACAACGGCACAGAGTCATTCATGGTCACCATGCGAGCAGTGCTCCAACCATTTCAAAACATTTAGAGAAAGAAATAACATGGGAGTTACAACGATATAAGTAATAACAAGTGCAGTGTGCCCAGGACTAATAATAATGATTTTGTGTGATTGTTGAACATAAGGAAGTGGAGTTGAAAGGAAAAGAATAAATCCGCAATGATGCATTGCCAAACAATGTCGATTGAAGTCAACATAAAATGTTAAGAAAATGTCAACTGAGTGAGACAGGCATATAAGAGTGTTAAGCAGCGTGTATGGCGAGCATGGAGTCAGCGACTAATTGATGCAATAAATATTTGGAGACAGCCGTGGAATAGCAGAGTCAGTGGAGATTCGGAGTTAGAGATATTGGAGTCGGAGAAGACAGGCAAGGGCTAGCGTCAATCAACCGTGATTAAATTGATTAGGAGAGAGCTCGGCGAATTTTAAAACTTATCTACCGTCATGAAACAGCGGTCCTGTGGTTTATTTGTCGGGGAGAGAAGAGAAATGTGATGCATTTAATAGGCGAGTAATTACTGAGGCTTAGCTCCGGCAGAAGCTCTTTGATTATAACTCAGCTGAATTTTGTATTTTTGATGTGATTATTTGTATTTTTATGTCATTAAGCGGGTCTCGAGATGGTAGCTCGGAGTGAGAGTGCCATCGTTTATCTGATAAATCAAATTTTTGTGCATTATTGATTGGCGACGCCACTTAAGCTATGCTAAGGCAAGAGCTTGCTCGACGTTGAACGTTGATCATTAAATAATTATGTGATTAAGTGGGTCTTGAGATGGATAATTCGGTGGAAGGAATATTTGTCGTTTATCTGCTTATCAAAAAATTTATGTGTTGATCAATGCGAGTTGACAGGTAGTTCCGCTCAGGTAGAACTTTGCTTGTCACTAAACGCGGATCACTCATACGTGTATGATTAAGTGAGTCTCGAGATGAATGACTAGGGGAGTCATTCATCGTATATTCACTAGTCAAAAATTATTTTGTGTGTGCTGTTGGCGATAGCATTCTATTTAGCTGACGCAGAAATTAATTGCCATAAACGCTGATAGGGCTGTTCCCGTGTACGATTGACATTTGAGGTAGCTAGCAACCTTATGATCACGTAGAACTACGGAGCAATCCGAAGGAGGAGATGAGTGAAGAAAGGAGATATTGAATTCCGCCCGATCGGACGATGAAATCCACGTAAAACGTGTGGTCGCCGTGAACTATATCACGATGAGGAGTACTGCAAATCATTGCGAGGATATATTGCCGCATTTATGCGATGAGCATCGAGGAGAGTCGAATACAACGGAAGAGACAATGATATGACCCGCCTGCAAAAATAAGATTGATGTAATATTGCAATTCTGTATTGTAATCACATTTGATGTATTTAACAAACTTCAGGTGAGCGAGGATTGATGTCCATTCTTCAGCACAGGCAGAAAAATTGTTTTCGCGAGCCTGAGATGTACAAAGAAAAATATATATGTATCGCAACGTGTGAACTCGCAGTAGATTTCAGTTTAGTAGGAATTACCGCGTCATGGTTCCATGTTTAATTTTAAATTCATGTTGGGGGTGTCACTAACGAGGTAGCTACTCAATTTGTGCATAACCCTGACATGGAGGATGATCGAAATAATCAACGTGTACAAACATTAAGAACATTGAGCACGGTAAGACAGGCAGCAATTTCTCACTGCCAACCAGGAAATTTGAATATATATATATATATATATATATATATATATATATATATATATATATATATATATATATATATATATATATATATATATATATATATATATATATATATATATATATATATATATATATATATATATATATATATATATATATGTGTGTGTGTGTGTGTGTGTGTGTGTGTGTGTGTGTAGCTATGTGCTGTACTTTCCATCATTATGTTGGAACACATTCCCCGAGAAAAACAAAAATTGTGCACTTCGACAATTAAAGATGTATGCTAAACCGGCAAATGTGAAATGTGTTTGAGAAGCTGCGAAAATGTACGTGCGATAGAAGTAATAAAATGTTGGTCACCACATGTGTGATTAAGTATGTCTGTCATTGCCAGCGGTATTATGTTATGTGTTTTTATGTTATGTGTTTTTTACCAATGTATGTTGTCTACGTGTTCAGTGAAAGGTATTAAGAATAAGATGCAGCATGACATAGGAATGTAAAAATTAGGTGTTGATGTGTATTGGAAGGGCATACTGTAACTCATCATAGACGTGGGGATATCTTGAACGCATGAGAGCAGAACAAGGGTATAACAATAAAACGAGAAGAAAGTTAAATTCCTCTAATATAGGAAAATAGACGGGAAAATTTAATCATGTCAAGCTAAATTTTTTTCTCAAAGGGCGGCCATGTGTCATGAATATGAGTACATATATATATATATATATATATATATATATATATATATATATATATATATATATATATATATATATATTTATATTTAATGGATGTAGAGGCAGAAACATAGGAATGTTGGTCTCGAAATCGTAGCTGAGGCGGATAGACGTGGGAGAGACGGCTCTCAGGAATTGTTGACGGTTAGAATCAACCGCCAGGCCTGTTCCGTGAAGTTAGTGAGGGTAACTCATATATAAACAACACGCATTGAGACGAAAGGGACTTCAAGTTCGAGACTCAGAGGAAGAAGGACGTAAGGAAAGTTGTGATCGCTTGCCGCTATGGCGGCAAGCCGGCAAAGTCGTGCCGTCAACTCTCATCGGAAGTATATTCATCTTCACTGGCGGCGGGACAAGAATTCAAAAAAGAAGCTGTGAAGAAACAATTCATCGAAGAGTCATCAACATGTTCAATTCAAGGGAAGATATAATCAACAACAGCATCACCATCATCCGAGGAACTTCAGTTTGCATTTGTGAGGAAGAGCAACGGCAACATATAACATTGGTCTTCAACATTAGTGAGAGACATTGGCACCGTCTTCAACATTAGTCTAAAAGCCTGCAAGAGTCATCGGCTTGTCTAACATTCAGTCTTCAAGCTATAATAGGGGAAGTGATCATCGGACAGCTTACGAGATTCCTCCAACCGTCATCATTCGCATCTTACGTTAGTCCTGGGAAGTGTGCTGGCGGGCTCCGTGAAATTAGTGATGGGTACATTACGAGGGAATCAAACATCATCGTCGCACAAGGAAGGTAAAAATTATTGGATGTTGGTCATGTGATCACAGAGTATAAATCAGCGTAACATTCATGCCTAGATGTTCATTTAGTATGTCGATCGCTGAGATCCAATATTAACTAAACTTTCCCGTGTTTACAATATTTCATACTGGAATATCACGTGTCATTTTATTTACCCTCTCACTCGGCAACTGTTAGAATAGCGTGCTTCACCCATAAAAATGTGTTGAGGGATTTGGACGCCTCATAGCGATCATGTTTATTTGTTATAAAAGTTCATTCATTTATTGCTTGATGTAGGGTTAGAAGATATTGGCATTAATGAAACACAGTAATTAACGTTAATAATAAATAAATATATATTCGATTCATGCAAAAGTAAAGAGAAAAATTGATATCGCGACAGTATTTCTTCAAAGCCGCTAGCTCTATTTTTCATCTTTTTAAAAACTTCCCAATTTTTTTACATTCAGTTTTATGTTTTACTTATACTTTATATTCCTCGACCTGAATATTATCTGGTTCTTCATTTATCAATTCCTCATTCATTCCGCCAATCTCTTCCCTAATGTCTACATCTGCTTTCACTATTTGCACCTTACCCCCACATTGCATCCTCCAACTTCTAATTCATGGATTTGCATTTTGCTACCTCTTATTATCTGGTATCAAATCATACTACTCTTTAATTTCCTCTGAAGCCTTTTCCCAAGATTTTCAACTTTATTCTGCTCACAGTTCACTTTGGCCCGACATATGATTCTTTACCATCTTTGGCACAGCTTCCATTCATTTTATGCATTCGATGACGTTTTTTATTCAAAATCTTTCTTGTCATTTGTTCATCTTTCATCTCTCTTGTAAACCAATTTGCTTTTTCTGTACCTCCACTTTACTTTCCCAATCTACTGTTCTGCTACGTCAGACAAAGTTTTTGCCCTCTTTTTCTAAGCTCATAATAAAATTCTTTCCCATTTGCTGTTTTCGCATGCCACTTCCCTTTCACACTGTTTATCTCTTGCACAACTCCCCCTGTTCATCTTACAATACATACGCTTACACTTAGACTTAGATTTGATGGCCAGCGTTTGCCTGGAGCCTTTGTAACAGCCTACAATTCCCTCCAACACACACACGCAAAACAGGTCGGCACCCCAAGGTTTTTCTCCTGTGAGCCAGGTTCGTCCAAAGAGACTCCTCCAGGGCCACCGTAAGTCACTCAATGCCAACGAACCAGCCAAGTGAGGGCATCACTGGGAGAACCAGCTCCTCACAAACAGCCCCACATACTCTGCAGATAGTCACATTTAAAGAAACTGAACATTCAACTTCAATATCGCTTATTCCATGCATGCACCAAGAAATATATTTCATCCACAACAGTCATATTACATTCCTCATCTAGCCCCACAAGATATCCCATACCAGAATCCCCTTCAACACACCTTGCATTCCACTTGTTCGCAATTCTTCTTCTTCTTGTTTCACTTTTATTGGAGCTCCGGAGATGAGTCTTTGGAGAACAGCTATTTCTTCGTTGTCGTCATTTAGTGAGAGTTCTTCAGGGATAGTGATACGATCGGTTTCGTAGCTTGCAGATTTATTATTGAACACGATCAAAATCAGAGCAGAAATTGAGGCCAAGATCGAGGACCAAAACTGAGAACTTGAAATTCGTAAAACCAAAACTGGAACTGAAACTGAAACCAAAACCTGTCCGGATAACGACCAATAAGTAACTCGAAATATTACAGAATTTAGCAAGAAGAATCAATAGCACACGGCAACTTTATAAGACAACTGTCAAATAAAACATTAAAGCATCGTACCTAATTAGCTGGCATTTAAAGAAATACAAAACGAGATGCCAATAGGCAGCTTCTCCTCGAGGCTGTGAAATTTAATCACCGTATGAAAATGGCTGGTCGATCTTTGAGTGTGCCCGTCATAAAATACTCGAACGTAGGGACTTGAGTAATACGAAACTCGCCAGTGATATTTGCTGCTTGACGCAATAGTTATTCAAAATATACTACACCACAACTTCTTCAAAAACAATCTAAATCATTCGAATGAAACATGGCTACACTGAAATGAGATTTCGCGATACAATTTAGCTGTCAATTAACTCACTGTTTCACAAAAGAAAATCTTAATTAGAACTGTTGCTTAAGGTTATAAAAAGGAAAGTCCTGATAATTCATTTTGCATTACAGACTGCGTGGTAAACTCAAATCTCAACAATACGAATACTGCAGACACTAAGTAAATTACTTCCAGCATTATGAAATAACATGCAAAAAGAATTTCGTCGAATTAGTGAAAACGATCACAAGAATTAAATGAACAGTTAACCCTACAGAGGAATATCTAGGCAAAGCTAAGATGACAAGTTCAAGGAATATCTGTTACGTAAGCGAAATGCAAAACTACCTAACACATTGTCAATAAAAACTTACCCATCAGAGAGAAACAAAACGGTAATAGAATTACTGCTAACTAGGCGATAGCTGAGACCGAACTGCTGGGCACTAAACCTCAAAGCTCTTGTTGACTTTGATCTTCTATAGACAAGAGTTATAATTTGAAGTTGCAACTACGATAAAATTTTTCACTTTAAAATATTAGTTTCAAATGACGTGAAATACGTATAAAACTTGACTATAAAATATTACAAAAATACATCATGTTTTGGTATTGACTCCAAGATCATTCTAAGTTAATTACGATATTTCCGAGGTACTACAAGTCCATGCAGCTCCACGTCTTCAGGGATGTTTTATTGTTTTCTGAAGTTTAACACCCAGGCTGAAAGAGGTTACAGGAGATTTTTCTGCGTGGGTTTACTCGGAGATTCCGTTCACTTCTCTGATATGTTACAATTTTTAAGAAATTACAAATGGTTTTAATATTTCTTATGGATGTTAAATAGTTAGCAACTATTTTAACAATTTTTTGAGTTGGTTCTGGAAACAGACCACCTCCAAGTAAATTCTCCGAGCAGAATGGTACATTTAGTGGGATCAAGGAATTTTTCATGGTGGTACGTTCTGCAACATAATAAGGGCAGGAGAAAAAATATGTCTATACTTTCTTCAGCCCCACAAGGACAATAGGGCATTAGGGATCTTTCGCAATGCTCAAGCGATAGAGGTGTGACCTGAGCCCCGTGTGCCCGACACGAAAACGAGCAAGTGCTGTCTCAACGTTGCGGGTCTTGTGTGCAAACCACGAGTCCACGACCACTGCCCCGTATTATCTCGAATTTTCAGTAGATGACGTCCCTTCCCCGTCAGTTGAATACTCCTCAACCACTCCGTCTTCCACTTTGTTTTGAATGGAGTATTGTTGAGAGTCTTATTTCTTCATCAGAGGACGACGTTAGGGTGTGGTACCGCAGCAAATGGGCATTTTTTGCTGCCTCATCTGCAGCCTCATTACCAGGGATGCCCTTATGGCTTGGAATAAACTACAGGTAAACCCCATGGGAAGAGTCAATGTTGAACAGCTTGTCCAGTATATTTAACACTAGAGGTAGATAATTTTTTGGCCTTGTATTCTGTATGAGATCCAAGGAGCACAACGAGTCACTGAAAATAACAAACTTTTCTTCTGGGCAATTATTCAACAATATCCATTGAAGTGATTCATTGATGACAATAAGTTCACACTCCATGATGTGAATTTGAGGTTGGAGTTTGAAGTTTGTGATTTCCCTGTAGGGGATTACCACTGCGACAGATGATAAACAGGTAGGTTCAACAATACAAGAGCCATCAGTAAATATATGAGTGTATCCAGAGTAGTTAGTGTCTATTAATTCGTGGTGTATGTGAAACAAATTTTGATTAGATGGAGAAGATAGTGAGGTAGGGAGAAAATCAGTACATAGCCTATATAGGTCTCCACCTTGAACTAGGGAGGGAGCGGTGAAACCAGTGGTGCTGCGTTACGAGCAGGAACCTGCAGGTTTACATTGGTAAAAAGGGCTCTTGCACGTGATATAATGGATGACAAAAGTGTTAAAGACACTCTCTCTGAAGGAAATTGAGCTTGTTGTAAATTATTAGCAATTTCATTAGGAAGTTGCTGAAGTTTACTGTAGTACTGACACATTAGTAGATCTCTGTGTGTTGACAGAGGGAAGATATTTGCTTCTACCTCCAGTGAAGATGCAGCAGAAGTTTTGCGGCATCCAGTAGCAAGGCGAAGGTAATGATTTTGGATGCTGTTTAGCTGAAGAAGATTTGAAGGTGCAGCAGTACCATACAGTGGGGCAGCATAATCCAGTCAGCTACGGATGAGGATTTTATAGAGATAAATTAGTAATTCCCGGTCAGTACCCCAATGCTTATGTGATATAGATTGTAGCAGGTTGAGCAATGGTGCACAGGATTGCTTGTGGTATTCCATTTGATGAAGCCAGCGAAGTTGAGGAGAGGCCAACATGACTAAGATACTTGAATTGTTTCATAAATTCCAATTGCAGTCCTCATACTGTAATAGGAAGTGGGTTAATTTTTTTAGTTATGAAAAACATGCACTTTGTTTTGTTAAAGTTTATTTTTAGACCCCATTGTTTTGACCAGTTATGAAGTACAGTGAGCTGCTGCTGTAGGGTATCCGTTGCAATGCAAGGATTGGGATGTTGGGTACAGAAAGCAAGATCATCGGCATATTCACAGCAGCAGATCCCTTCCTCCACTGGCATATCGTACATAATAATGTTGAATAACAAAGGTGACAGCACTGCCCCCTACGGAACACCACTCCTCGCTATCCTCTCTGACGAGTAGCTAACCTCCATGAACACTTTGAAGGGTCTATCAACCAGGTACGCTTGCAGCCATTGCAACATTGTTCCCCAAACTCTGCACCGACTCAACTTATAGAGAACTCCTATCGGCCATACTGTGTCGAATGCACTTGAGATATCAACAAAGAGGCACAGCATAATAGATTTATTTTCCAGTGTAGATCATATTGCAGCCTCCAGCTTTGTGTCTTGATCAATTGCAGACAGTCTTTGTCGGTAGCCTCCTTGCGTTTTTCTGGACGCCTTTCTGTTCTAGGAAAAATGTGACACGGTTGACTATTAGTCTTTCCATTAGTTTTTGTGCGTAAGACAGCAAGGAAATTGGACGATATTAATCCACAGATGTTAGTGGCTTCTTTGGCTTGGGTAATGAAATGATGATTGCAGGCTGCCATACTGTGGGAAGTATTCCAGATTGCAGGCTTTTGTTGTATAATTGGAGAAGTCATGTTTTGTAGGTATCTGGCATGTGCTTCAAGTGTTCGTTATGTACGTCATCATGACCAGTAGCTATAACCGTCATGAAAGTCAGTTTCCTGTTCAGTTATTGTATATTAAATGGATCATTTATTGCAGAGGGAGTATTATCACTTAATGCTATAGCAGAGGAAGCAGAGTATGCTGAGGGAAAGGTACTGGAGATGGGGATGTCAGTCTTTTTTGGTAGTCACCCAAAGCATTTGCTTTAGAAACTGAGTCGGTGATAATTGCATCGTTTGTTAGAATAAGCTGAGATTTCTTACAGAAAGGGGTTTGAAGATTTTTTATGCTTCTCTATATTAGATAAGCAGAAGTGTCCGTAGTGATGCTATGGCAAAAAGAGATCCAAGATTCCTCTTGTTCGCAATTCTAACCTAAGCACAAGATGGGCAATAAACTCGGACTAATACTTGAAAGTCTGTTACAACTGAAAATGTGGCAGAACTATTTTTTTAAATCTTTGTGACTCAACTGGCACAAATTATCACAGCAGAATATAAAAAAACTTTAACAGCATAAGAATTTAGTATTTTCTTTAAAACGAGGACCAGACAAACATGAAAAACCGAAGGCATCAAATGTATGAACCACATCGGACAGTTGAAGACATGAAGATTCAAAATTTCTTATGTACGTCTTTAGAGAACGGCTATTTTTCCGTTGCCGTCGTTTAGTGGGAGCTCTTCGAGGGTAGTGATACGATCTCTTCGCGGCTTGCAGATTTGAAAAATCGGGGGCAAAGATTAGGGGCCAAGATCGAGAGCCTAAATGAGAATCGAGAGTCAGACTGGTAACAGGGAATTTGAGATCCGTAAACTGAGACCGAAACTGAAACCTGCCCGGATAAGGACCAGTAAGTAGCTCAAAATAAATACAGAATTTAGCGAGGAGAATCAATATCACAAGAAATTTTATAAAACAACTGTTGAGTAAAACACTTTTGGGGAACAGGTATTTTCTATTTGGGGAACGATTGGCTCTGCAGCTTGCAGATTCATTTATAAACACGATCAAAATCGGGACAACAATTGGGGGCCACGATCAAGAGTTAAAATTGAGAACCGAAGGCTGGAACTGAAGTTTAAACCTGTCCGGATAAGGACCAATAAGTAACTCAAAATAAATACAGAATTTAGCAAGAAGAATCAATAGCACGAGGCCACCTTATAGGACAACTGTTGAGTAAAACATCAAAGCATCGTACCTAATTAGCTGGTTGCTACAGGGAACACAAAACGAGACGTCGATAGGCAGCTTCTCCCCGAAGCCAATGAAATTGAATAACCGTATCATCTTTTAGTATGCCCTTCATAAATACTCGAACGTAGAGACTTGAGTGATACGAAATTAGACAATGAATTTGATGGCTGATGCAATAGTTATTATTCAAAATATTCTATCATTGAATTAATTATAAATCTTGGAGTTACGTAAATCAAAGCACAACAACTTCCTCAAACACAATTCAAATCCTTTGAATGAAAACGTGACCATACTGATATGAGATTTTGCGATACAATCTAGCTGTAAATTAAATCACTGCTCCACAAAAGGAAATCTTCATTAGAACAGTTGTTTAAAACTATGTAAAGAAAAATCCTAACAATTCATTTTATATCACAGACTGCATGGTAAACTCAAATCACAACAATACGAATACTGCAGACACTAAGTAAATTACTTGCCAAATTGTGGAATAATATGCAACGAGAAGTTTGTCTAATTAGTGAAAATAATCACAGGTTCCTATAGCCTCATTCTAAAAAAATATGATTATGAATTAAACGAACAGTCAAGCCTAGAGAGGAATATAAAGGCAAAGCTAAAATGACAAGTTCAAAGAATATCTGGTACGTAAGGGAAATGTAAAACTCCCTAACACATTGTCAATAAAAACGTACCCGTCAGAGAGAGACTGAAAGCGCTAATAGATTTGCTGCACTAAGCCTCAAGGCTCCTGGTTGACTATGATCTTCTATACACGAGGGTTAAAATTTGAAGTTGTGACTACGATTAAATTTATCACTTTAAGAATACCAGTTTCAAATGACGTGTAATACGTATGAAACTTAACTCTTAAATATTACTAAAATACATCATATTTCTGTATTAACTCCAAAATCATTCTAAATTAATTACGCTGTTTTCGAGGTACTACACATTAAAGCATCGTACCGAATTAGCTAAATGCTACAAGGAACATAAAACGAGATGTCGATAGGCAGCTTCTCTCTGAAACCACAAAATTTAATAACTGCATCAAAATGGCTGGACGAACGCTTAGTATGTACAGTTATGACAAGGTAGTGATAGGTGGTGCTAATGGGATTTTCAGCTACCAAACTTTACTTTAATATTTTTCTCTGTATTTAGGTGTCATTGTCCCTGTGACCTGAATGAGGGAAATGAGAGGACTCCTGAAAGTGACTTAACTTCAATTCAGTAAGGTTGCACGTTAAATTATTTAGCTGATCTTGAGTAGCGTTAAGGCAGTCTGAAGCTTCCAGGAGGTAAGGATGACACAGTCCAGGACAGGTCTAGCCCAGAACTTCAGTACGGCTTGTGAGGGCTTTTGGTGTGCTCAGTTAATACGTTGTGACTGTGAGTATTTTGTAAGTTGTGAGCAATTTTGAAGTATGAGCAGGGGCTTGTGTGAGTGACTTTTAAGTGTGACGTGTATGAGCAGGGGTGAAAGAATTCTTCCCGAAGGCCTGAGAACAAGGCGAAATTTTGAACATCTTATCCAGGATCTGTGTGCCTCATCGAACATCAATGCAACTCTTTTAACTATGAAATGATTGACTTGCAGGAGGCAGCACCAGTCAAAATTATTCAGTAGGATTATCTTGTCACGGTCTAATCCAACTATTCCTTTACAATGAGGTAGGGGTTATTAATATTAGTACAGTGTTAGTTTTTTTAAAATGACTAGAGAAGATTTGAGTCACGATTAACTTTACAAGATATCAGATTAGCAAGGATAATTAAGTTATATCCCTGGCATAAATAACGATTTGCATTGATTTTTGAAAGCATACTTTCATAAACAACAGAAAAGAAAATAAATCAATATTTAAACTTAAGGCATGACTCTTAAGAGCCTTTCAATACTAGGAGATCTAAATTAGTAATATTTACAAAATTGTAGATTTGCATTCAATTTCTAAATAAGTACTTCTCATACACAATTTAGAGATGAAAATAATAAAGCTGATACTCACATGCTACAAAATACGAGGAATGCATATCTTAGAAAATATTGTAATGACTAAACACATCACTGAAACAAATGGAATGTTTTATAGAAATCTGACATGGCTGCCTAAGATGTTCCGTATGAACACAATATTCTGAGCACCAGTTGTTGACTCAAAGTCTACAAGTTCTAGAAATATAAAGCCCAAGGACAATCTCTAAAAATAACCACAACTTCTAAACATACTTAAGAATAAAAAATGCTCACCAGGGAATTCTATACCACACGTCACATGTTTAAGTTTGCGAATGATTTGCTGGGAGAGATACACTTCAATAATGAGCTTAAAAAATGTTGCCACAAAAAGTTTCAATTGAAAATACCCGAGGCTATTGTTGCTTAATATAAAAATTATTACAATAATGTGCACTTAATATACATGTTTTTAATTTTAAGGCGTTAGTAAAAATTACTTGCAGTTTAGTCTTATTTTTAATAGTAAAACTGAAGGCTATTTTAATACTTGTAATTTCATAACATTTAAGGGGATAGAAGGTCATGCTACAAGTATGCCCGTCATAAATACTCGAACGTCGAGACATGAGGGAGACGAAATTAGATCATGAATTTGATAGCTGACGCAATAGCTATTTTTCAAAATATTCTATCGTTGGATTAATTATAAATCTTAGAATAACGCGAATCAAAGCACAACAACTTCTTCAAGCACAATTAAGATCATTTCAATGAAAATGTGACCACACTGAAATGGGATTTTGCAATAAACTGTGTCAAATACACATGGTGTCAAAACTGCTTCAAAAAGGAAGTCTTAAACCTACTGAGGAACATCTAGGCTCAGCAAAAATGACAAGTTGAAGGTACGTAAGTGAAATGCAAAACTCCCTAACACATTGTGAATAGAAACTTACCCGTCAGAGAAAGACAGAAGTAGCGAATAGAATTGCTGCTAACTAGGCTGTAAACCTTTGAGACCGAACTGCAGGGCACTTAGCCTTAAGACTCGTGCTTGACTATGATGTTCTATGGACGAGTTTCAATTTGAAGCTGCAACTATGATTACATTTTTCACTTTACAGTACTAGTCGCAAATGACGTGAAATAAGTACATAAATTAACCCGAAAATATTACTATAATACATCATATATTTTGTATCGACTCCAAGATCATTCTAAATTAATTACGATATTTCTGAGGCACCGAACAAAAACAAACCAAAACGTATATTTCCAATAAAGTTGGTACATAAGAAATGTAACAGCATTGGTTTATATATACTGTATGCCTTATCATAAAATCCTTAAGTAGTAGGTATTCTATGTATAGTAGATGATATAACAGCGATACCTACGGGTATAAGTAAACATTCACATCACGCAATGAACGTTAAATATACATGGGGAAACAAATGAAACTTCAATTTTTCAATGATGGCTTAAGAGGTAGTCACTGGTGATACATGTAAATTCTGACGTGGTAGGTATTACACGCCTTTTAGGTGATAAACTAAATATTTTCTTTAGGTACAGCTTAGAATTGACATCCTTACATGTAACTAAATTGGATGTTTAACATCCGTGAAAGACCGAAAAAGGAAAATTATGAGAGCGAAAACTTAAAACATGAAGTTGTAATTGCTATTAAATTGAAATTGTTATTTCTAATAACTGGTTGACCGTATGGTATGGCTTGCTGATGATCGATTTAATTTAATCATTATTACAGTTATCTGTCAATATCATCGTGTTTAATATGAACGGACGTAACATATCCGCAAAAAGGGTAAAAAAATAAAATATAACAGTGAATGCGTCAAATTTTCAATATAGAGATGTTGATATAGATAAGAAAAGCTGTAGTAGACTAAAGTTCTAAGGTTTCACAGTCACAAATTGAAGGGTGGAAAGCATTAGTAGACTACCCGACACATTTGCCAAAAACCAGGGATCGTCGAGCAAGAGTAGACTACTGTCCTCTAGTCTGGTCATCTCGTATAATCATGTCGCGTTGGCGTCGAGCTGAAGTACACTACTTGCAGTAGTCCAGTACACCAGGTCCAAGGCTGTAGTAATGATGTTCAGGTGAAATGGATTACTCACAGTTTACCAAGTCCGTATAAGAGAACTATTGTGATTGGTTGGAGTTTTCGTTGTGACTTGTGATTGGTTGGTGTTCTCGTCATAGAAAATTTTGCACCATTCTTTGTTTTGTGGGTAACAAAGGTAAATTTCTGGCTATTAATATCGAGCTCAAAACATTTAAATTATTTTTTGTTATTGTTTTTTGTAAAATAAAGTCATTGTAAACAATCTTGTGGAACATACATCTGACAAATCTTAAGGTTTGAAAATTAACTGAAAATGAAGTATATGATATTAAAGCTGACCGGAATTGATTTGTTACTATTGAAATAACATTTACAATATATAGACTTGGGGGACAGCCCATAACTGCAGATAATATGCAAAAAACTTTCTTTACAGTTTGCAATACATCATATTAGGTTACTATCAGGCCTTTACGTAAGTTTTATCCGTTTCTTGATTTATAATTTTAGTGTACGATTATATTAATCGTACATATG
>VCRD01003935.1:0-15311 GCA_006783055.1 Trinorchestia longiramus
CAGGACTCACAGCTGCCTGAGAAGTTCATGGGGTGCGTGATGGCAGCGTAACTGATGGTAAAATATATGTATAACACTTCAATTAACATGCAGGACTCACAGCTGCCTGAGAAGTTCATGGGGTGCGTGATGGCAGCGTAACTGATGGTAAAATATATGTATAACACTTCAATTAACATGCAGGACTCACAGCTGCCTGAGAAGTTCATCGGGTGCGTGATGGCGTCGTAGCGGTCGATACTGAGGGCCACGAGCACGTAGGTGGACGAGTACGTGACCACTGTCTGTTGAGGACAACAAACAAAAATGGTATATATTGTTTATATATGCCTTTTTTGTTTTTTTCAGAGGGTCTTACAATAACAAACCAAAACAGATGACAGAACAGTACAGCACAAACTAACCAGACAACGAAGTAAGAATTGGCGACTTGAACTATGGAGCCGAGAAAAAATGTATTGAAATGACACGGCGAAAAATTTTCGATTGTGGACGCTATTTGAAGTTTATAATTAAAAGTTTATAAGCTCACAGTTGATATTTTTTCAAGTTTGAGCAGTTTTCAAAGTTAAAAGTGTTAACATGTAATAGTGATATAATTGGTCTTGAGCGAATATTTTCAGTTTGGATAGGCTTATCGAAATGCAGCTCCAGAAACAAAAAATATGAAACATAGCTTGATTGAAGTAATGCTCTAAGAATGAGGATTCAAACCTTCATAGACTCTCAGAACAATGTGTCTTGAGTGAAATATTAACAAATAATGTTTTCAGATAATATTGGCAATCAAATTCACAAACCTAGAAGATTATATGGATTTTTCTATTTGTTAGGCAACATCAGTTAAAAAAATATATTTAAAGAATAATTTCTTATCATCAGCTCTCAATGCGACAAATTTCCAGTTTTTAACAAATATGAAATTTTACTGCATCTTTTAAAGTGGAAAAACCCTTGGGTTTAGGCTCACCATCTTCAGAAACTTCTAGAATATCCAGCCTGTACTTAATTCCGAAGCGAAGTTCCGTATGGTTCCTAAACTCTCATAACAAAACTAAAAATTAAACTATTTTACTCTTTCCCCACTTGCCACAGCAAATAAGACGCAAGAAGTGTACTACAACAATAAAAGAAACTGTTTGTGTTACACAAGTTGATATTTTTCCGCTGTATGAGGGCTGCGTTGGTAATTGCAATACATCGCGTAAAATGTTACCCTCAAGTCCGAGTGTCGAGGGTATGCTTGCGCTGCCAAGTCAACTTGCGTCTAAGTAAAAGGGAATAAATATATTTAAGGTAACGCAATAGTTATAATATCTTTCAAAAGATGCAATCAACATGACTAGAGCGGAATATTGTATGTATACGTATACATATATACGGCATGGGACTTGGGTATCTAAAGCATGAAACTTGGGTATTACGGCAAGGGACTTTAGTATTACGGCATGGGACTTGGGTTTTACGTCATAGGACTTGGGTATTACGGCATGGGACTTGGGTATTACGGCATGGGACTTTAGTATTACGGCATGGGACTTGGGTTTTACGTCATAGGACTTGGGTATTACGGCATGGGACTTAGATATTACGGCATGGGACTTGGGTATTACGGCATGGGACTTGGGTATTACGACATGGGACTTTTGCTATAACCCCAAGAATGGGACAAACGGCCTTATTCTATTTTATATATTTTTTGGCCTGCTTGTATTTACGTGTTCTTGAGTTCCCGTGATTCCAAAGAGCTGCCTTTAGATCGTCCAAGCAATTGTCTTGAGATATCATATTCTCATATTGAATACATACATACAATTTTCTCATAGAATACATATTGTTCATACGTATTCAGATAATATATATGAGTAAAGTTTGTATGTAGATTAATTTATCAAAATTAGCATCAATAAAGCAGAGTGTATAAGTACATCAAAAGTGTCTATATCAAGACATCTGACATATTTAGAAAGCTAAATGAGAGGAGCTCAAGCTTTCACTATTCAATTTTTTTGTGCAATATTTGATCACAAATTTAAAAGAAACCATTGGCTTTAAAAGTTTGAGCAAAGGTTTTTAATTTTTTTTAAATTAGTTTGAATGAGTTTTTATTGACATTTTGAAATTTTAAGGTGCGGAAAAATAAATGCCAGAAATAAATAAGGAAAGCAGTTTCATTCTGAGCGCAAGTTTCGCGAACATTCCTCATCAACCGATGGTAAGGGGATGTTTTCTTATAAATAAAGAAGTGAATGATTGAAATTTCGTTTTGAAACTTTTTCCTGCATGTTGTTACATGCATGCCATTTTTGTGTCACTTCAGAAATTGTTGTATAACTTGTATACTACTTATACTTGTTGTATAACTTGTGTTGATATTATTCAAACAAGCTTAGTTTACGTTTGAATGATTGTTGGCAACACTGGAAACCTGCGTGTGGCTGTGATGCACAGTAGGAGAGCGTGTGTGGTGTGTAGTGTAGCGTGTGTGGTGTGTGCACCATAATGGCACCGGTATGTGCTGTGTACAAGATGCTGAGACCTATGAACGTCCTGTGCCTTGCTGCGGTGATCAGTGGCACTTGTGCTTGTGTACATGAGTGTGTCGGAACGACGAACACGATACTGGACCTCATCCTCCTTGTAAATGTTTGCTGAGTCACAGCGATATTGTGTGGGAAGTTGATTGGTCGGTCAACATGGCTAGTTTTCACTGCACTAATATACGCAGTATAGATAAAGAAGATAAGTTCGTTGTTTTTCTGCAGTTTTACGTCGATAACGCATGAATATGCTCAGGTATCGTGCATTTATTTTACAGACCAATCTAGTCTTAAAATCTATCGATTAGAAGTCTAGTAGAGTCTCATAGAAATTTCTTTAGCCTCAATTTGCTTGTATTTCAGGGTTTTGTCACTACTTTTTGTCCGTGGAGGTCATCGAACTCAGTGAATTACATGATTTATTTAATATCAGCTATAAATTCTCTTTACCTTCTAGATAGCAACACAGTGATGTGCCACGATACTATTCGTGCTTATGAAATGTTTTAATACCTTAAAATTCTCTTTTATCACATTTGCTGATATATCATTGATTCACCTAACCCTTCCGTGGTCAATATGTTCATGTAGGGACACAGGACCGTTATGAACGATAGTGAACAAAAGTTAGAAATGTATCACTTTCAACTGCAGTCTTTTGGTTTCCAGGTTAATGCATCTCGAGAGATATGCAGCACGCACTGAGAGGGAAGCATGTATGAGAAGGCTACCCCATAGATGTAAAGGTGAGAAGTACTTCAATTCTTGCTACAAACCATCAATTCGGCAATCGAGGGCATTTCAGATGTAACCTTGCCATGTACTGAGAAGTTATTTATTACTTAACTTCGGCGTGTATTGAGAAGTCATTTATTACTTAACCTTGCCATGTGCTGAGAAGTTATTTATTACTTAACTTCGGCATGTGTTGAGAAGTCATTTATTACTTAACCTTGCCATGTGCTGAGAAGTTATTTATTACTTAACTTTGGCATGTATTGAGAAGTCATTTATTACTTAACCTTGCCATGTGCTGAGAAGTTATTTATTACTTAACTTCGGCATGTATTGAGAAGTCATTTATTACTTAACCTTGCCATGTACTGAGAAGTTATTTATTACTTAACTTCGGCATGTATTGAGAAGTCATTTATTACTTAACTTAGCCTTGTGCTGAGAAGCCTTTTTATATGGAACCATGACATGTGCCAAGCGGCAATTTTACATGGAATTTTGGCATGTGCAATGAGGTCATTTTTCACATGATTCCTCGGTATTTGGCATGGTGATTTTATATGACACCATGGTATGTACTAAAAGGTTATTTTATATGGCACCTTAACACGTTGACTCCGAAGTGGTTCGTATGTGGCCCACTTAGGTTAGGTTCTGTAATTTTTTTCAGATCCTTCTAGTGACTATGCGTACAAAGTGAAGATTTACACCAGTCAGGCAATCGGAGGCAATGTGTTAAATGTGTGAAAATCCTTATTTCGAACATGGAAACATCGCGTTCTTGTAGATGTACGTACAGACACTGATATTTAGCTGATATTCGTTAGGTTTGATGTTTTACGCCCCAGTCTGGCCTAACGCAATGAAATGCTACCAATTTTGCTGAATTCTAAATACCGTTTGATCAAACGTCTGAATCACTGGACGCTGTGTAGCAGACATAGCTTGTGCTGATTAATTTTTCAGCCGAAATGAATCGGACATTTGTTATCATGCTGCATGGTTTCGTCCCCAAGCTTTAATAAACGCGAAACAAGAAGAAGAAATTTGTCATTGAGTGTGTTTCGGTACGAGTAATATTTCTTATGTACGGCAACTTGAGACCCGAATGTTTGCCTAACAGAAAATAAGCCCGTATTCTTAAGGATTGAATGAATAAATCTTAAGATATGATTAGGGTGATCTTCTTGAAAGCTTAACACGTTGCCTCCGATTGCCTGGCCGGTGTAAATCTTTACTTTGTACGCATAGTCACTAGAAGGATCTGAAAAAATTGCAGAACCTAACCTAAGTGGTACACATACGTACCACTTCGGAGTCAACGTGTTAACCCTTTCGGTACTGACGGCATCTCTGGTAGCCGCAGTCATTTTTCGCCTATTAAGATGCAGAGCAACACGTGTGTCTGTGCAAACGCTGGTAGGGCAGTGCAAGCTACAGTTTGATCAGGACAATGCACTGACCGTAAAACATCACAAAGCATCTTTTTTTAAATTTGATGTTAAATATGTTGAAAAAGGTTCTGATATTTGCATCATGGTACCGAAAGGGTTAAGTTGGGTTACCAAATGAATGTTATCGGCTGTACCCATGGACTTTATGCATAACATTTTCTTTATAACGTGAAGTACAGAAATTATATTTTTTCAAAATGTTAGCAATATTAGTAAATGCTGTTTGTGCTCATTTTACTGACGCCATTCGACATGATGAAAAAAGTTTAAAACTATTTAATCCATAGTCAAGGCATCAGTTACCTCCTTGTGAAGCGGTTTTTGAAGTGATAAAAGCATATTTCATTATCATTCCCGTTGCATATTCTTTCCATGCATGATATTTATTTTCCTGAAGTGTGAGGGGAAACATCAAGCAAACATGAGAGCAAGGATAGAACTCAATGAACACGTTATTATTGACTTCACCTGGAAGTAATTCATAGGTCATATTGAAAAAGAAGGCAAAATAGTTTTCACACTAGCACGTTGCGTAGATAGAAGTCAAATCTTGTCTAACCACTTGACAGAAGTGCTAGTATGTGACAAAACTTGGTAAATATTGCGAAGAACTGCACGCTTGCAACTGTTTGCAAAACACGTCAATGAGAACGTAATACGAGTCGCTACGTGGCACAAGGGCGAACCCACCACCAACTATAATATCTGTTTTCAGTGGTACTGAAGTCTTACATCCCAGCGGGATTTAGTTGTAAACATACAAAATGAGACCAAAAACACATATGTATGTAATTCATTAGGTTCTGGGAATTTCCGTTTTGTAAAATCTGTATGACAAACACTGAAAACTTGTTTTTGGCATCTTAGCCCTTGTGGCACACAACGCTCTATGTGTTAGAATCAATCTCACATTTATGCCCTTGTAAGCGTTAACTTGAATTATCTCATAATGGTATATCAAAATTGATTGTTCATGCAAAAGCTGGTAGAATACCTAAATATATTTTTTGTAATTTTAATTAGAGTTTTGTTGATTTTGTTGTTTGCAGTGCACTTGTGGTAGATCATTATCCCGCCTAACTGATCGAATTATGTGCATTGTAGACTAGAACTGAAACTTTACAACTAGCTTTGTTTAATTCGTTGAGTAGAGAGAAAAAAATTGCAATGTTTTTGCCATGTTTTTGTCTCTGTTTCATGATATTATTTCTATTTTTAGCTAAATACTCGTACATCTTGTTTCTAAAAATATAAAAGTTGATCAGTAAAACTTTTTGCCATTTATACCTAGGTGCAAACAACCTATTTAGCAACGTTTTGATCAAGTTCTCTAAACTAGACTGATACTGTATAGGACGTCATTGAAGGGTAGACGTAAGTTTTCTAAACTAGATTAATATTGTTAAGGACGTCATTGATAAAACATTGAAGGGTACACGTACGTTTTCTAAACTAGATTAATATTGTTTTCTAAACTAGATTATAATTGTTTTTAGGACGTCTTCATAATTAAACATTAAAGGGTAGACGTACTTGAGCAAATCTGACGATCTTGCAGATGACGTTACCGGCGTACCAGCCGACGGTGGTCTTCCACGCCAGGTCTGTGAGGACGCTGATCAGACCCACGGACAGGTCTGCAAACACCACAAACAAGGTCAGCAACAATTTTTGCTGTTTTTTACCGCATGCAAACTCGATTTAACTCTCAATGTGTTGCCCCTCTTGCGTGAAAGCGATGTCATTTTGAATGCTGCAATGCTCGTCGGAAATTGCCCTAGTGGAGTAACAGGACTGTTTCTTTTGCACTTGGCTGAACAAGCAGCTGAATGTTCTGTACTGGCAGCGCCTGCTGAGTACTCGCAAATTTGAACTGGTTTAATGTTCTATGCGATTCTGAATCTCTGAAGTAAATGTGAACCAAGGGCTACGATTTTACTCTTTTTATGGGTATGCCAACACGCTTCTTGTTTTTGCGTCGGCTAAAATTACTTACACGAATAGGTTTGTTAAATGAGAAGAGAAAGTACCATAAGAAGACATTCGTTTAATATTACGGTACTTTAACTTGGTATTAAGGAAATTTTATTTTGCTTTAGGGGACTTTACCTCTTATTCTTGCCAAGTGATTTAATTTTAGTGAAGAGCCTTGGTGCCTGATGAAGAAACTGTTCAAGATTTACCCAAGTTTCACGTACCGGCCAGCGTGAGGTTCATGATGAAATTGGTGCGGGATTTCCCCAAGATTTACGCACCTGCCAGCGCGAGGTGCATTATGAAGAAATTGGTGCGGGATTTATCCAAGATTTACGCACCTGCCAGCGCGAGGTGCATTATGAAGAAATTGGTGCGCGATTTACCCAAGATTTACGCACCTGCCAGCGCGAGAATCATGATGAAATTGGTGCGGGATTTACCCAAGATTCACGCACCTGCCAGCGCGAGGTGCATGATGAAGAAATTGGTGCGGGATTTCCTGGCCTTGGAGAGCCTGAGCGCGACGATCACAGCCGTGTTGCCGATCACGATCGACAGCAGCAGTAGCCACAGCACCGCGAACTGCTCAGCCTGCGAACAAAAAGACGTTTCTCAATTATTTCTTTTATTGTCGCTGTAATTGTCGTCAAGTGTAACTGTCGCTGGAAATTACATTTCCTAACTGAATAACTTCACTCGAGACTTGCAGCAGGCTCGGCTCAGCAAACTACAGAATATCGTAAAAGGTTTCATTTAATTTTTGGGGTTAATAAATGTTTTTATTGAATGAGTGAGAAAACTCGTAACACAGATGCCAGGTTCCTTGTATTCTTTCATCCGTTTACAACTTGACGTACTGTTTATCACGCACAGGCACCACGTTTTGCTTCAATTAGACTAGGCATGATGAATGTTTGCGAAAAATTGATTGCTATTTTTCATGGAAAAAACTCTTCTCCTCTGAACTAATAATTTCTTCACTTTTCTGCTATCCCGGTGGAAAATTTCGCTCACACTGAATTGATTATTTGTTATTGTATCATCATACAACATGGAGAGGAGAGAAATTGCACGGAATTATGTCATTACTATACCAGAATAACTTAACATAGATCTTAACAATGCTTCCCTCGCTAAGCTAGGCAAGAAAAGTGCTGAATTACGGGAAGATTGCGTGCGGTGAATTTTTCTGTCTAACTCAGGGAGACACGGAGGTGAAATGCTAGAAAAATGGAAAAAATTCCGTACGTTGCTTCCCTCTGCGTGCAGCAGTTGCACAATGGACAAGGAATTCAGGCGGTTCAGTTTCCTAATATTGGCAGGGTTTAGAACCCTACACGTGGCTCACTATAGGTGCATCTTTCTGATGCGTTAATTTGTTTAGTTTTTCCAATTGACTTCCCACTCTCATGCCATTTACCTTCCGTTGGGCGCAACTGATCTGACAGGCACAGGTACTTCAATTTTGCTAATTATTTACCAACTTGCTCCTGAAGGAAGGTTAAAATTTAAAAATTCGTATTATTTTTTACTATTCTGAAAAAATAATAGTTTCTAAAGGAAATAACCGGAGGGAATGATCTGTTCTTCATTCAAGTAATTCAATGGTAGGTTTAACCCTTTCGCTACCGTTGGGTTAATATGTCCCAAACAAACGTTAAAAATCATTTCCTTTAATCCCATATTCTAAATATTTTGTCCAAAAGTACGGCAAAATTACATACAGATTAGTAAAACTAAGTGGTAATTTACGCAATATTTTGATCAGTAGGAAAATAATTTGGTCGTGAAAGAGTTAATGGGGCTAGCTTTAAAAAAATCGGCATGTAACGAACCCCAGCAAACACTGCTGCAGGAGTAGCGGAAGGACAGAATCGTTCAACTTGTAAGTTCGGTAGAGTGGACATCTTCCTATCATCGTATCGTATCGTATCTTCCTATCCATCCTATTATCGTGATCGTAGCGAGGAAACCCGTCTTGAAGAACTCATGGCTGATCATTCTATTTTTATGGAAGTTTGTGTTCTTTGCTATTTGTTAGAGAAGATCAGAACTCACTGAGGCTAAATCCATTTGAAACAAATGCTTTAGGCAGCGTGAGTATGGGAGATACGCAGTGATAATTATTCGTTTGGTTGGATACCAAGCCATGCTGGATACGCATTGCACCTCATCTCTATTATATTTGTCGTAGGTATCGAAACTCTCCTGTACTGGGATCATTTTAAAATAAATATACGTTGTTATTCTTCTAAATTCCTCAATTTTTGGATTAGTTGAGAAAGGGTAATGAATCACTGCACAGAAGCTATTTGCAGCTTTAATTTTTATGATGCACCAAAAGTTTTGCGAACAATCGTCGTGCAATATGATTTGGAACTACAGGAAACCCCTCTATTTTATGTGCGGATATTTGTAGTAAATTATAAAAACGCCTTCAAAGGAGAACTCTAACCATTGATATTTCGGTCAGATGAAAATCGTTCATATGTGTTAGGTGCAATTGTCAGCATTTTGCACTGGACAGGCGATACTAGAAGTATTGACCCACTGGTCGCACAGCGTACAATCCTAGTGTTTTAAAACTTTGATGCTCATTAAGCAGAGCGACGTACAAAATGGATTTAGGCGCGGCGGAGCTCCGAATATTTTGCTCACGTACTTGCTTCTCATTAATAAAGGACTTTTTGGAAGATTTTAATCAGTGTCCTGGAATTTTATTCCCAGCTATTCTGCATGGAAGGCTCCCTAGCGTACATAGAATCTGAAACTGCAACTAAATTACTATGACAGTGCCGTGCAACAATATTCTTGACCTCTTTGTTGGACAACACTTTATTTATTGCTCGCACCTGGTCCACTACAATTTGATTCCACAGAATATAAGGTAGGGATCTCTGATGCCCTACTACGTCACTTGAAATATTGTGTTGCGAAGTTGAAGTTGTGACTACCACATAGTCACTTATGTTTGTTTTTGCTGCTATCATGCAGGCACCAGATACAACAAAAAGTATTTTTTGTATGATGTGCATTTACTTTTTTTTGCTGGATTAAATATCAGTAGTTATTTCTTTAGAGCCTCTCCGTAAGACCAAAAAAAGGTGGTCATAGATCATGGTAGATGCACGGTGATGTCAGGCTAGTTCCACTCGGCCTCTTGTACTGCTGAAGGTGGGACAAACAAAATTTTCTCCTGGTTATGAACAACAGAATAGATGCACGCCTTGAATAGATGCATGTCAGGTATAAGGGAAAATTAGAAATCATTTTCGTTTAATTCAAATTACTTCTTCTCTGTAGAATGGTCTTACGTGCTTGGTTTTGCATTTCAAAAACTAAATTACTAACAATGCTGTCACATATCGGCTTAATTACGCAGTTCACGTTAAGCATTTTTAAAGCACAACACCTAAAATGCTGAAAATGTCTACGCTGTAAATAATTACTACCGAGAACCAAACTTCTGTAAATGATTTCTTCCAGAAATTTTTTGATATTTCTTACGTTTTCCAAAGCATTTCTGAAAGACTCACGGTCTGTCAGTACCATCCATTGCTTGCTCAGGAACTCATTACCTCAAGACTTGCCTCCCAGCAAGGCGTCTGTACAACTCGCTTCATAGGGTCACGGAAATCTATAATGCGTTTATTTTACAGTCGAGTTAGACTTTTTAATTTCATTTCCACCCTACTGGCTTAATTTAGCATGGCTAGTTTTCTCAGCGTGAGCATCAGTGATTTTCTTTACGTCTCAGTTGACAATTGAGGAAGCGTCGCTGCTGCAGTTCTGTAGGATAAAATGATCTGTTCTGACAATAAAAAAAAAAGTTGTGGTAGGCTTCAATAATCACAGATGAGAATAAAATGCTATTTTTTAAGTTCAATTAATAAGGAGTTTAACTATGTTTTTTTGCATTTAAAAAATTGAAGAATCATTCAACAGTCATTTCGTAGCTGCAAAAGATTCTGATTCTTCGATTATACGAATTGAGAAATTTTCCTTCAAGAGTTCCACTTTCTGCCACTTTTTTACTCGCTCACATTAACCTCGTGGTGCATTACGTGTTCCTTAAAATAATGCTTACAATTTTGTTAATATTCTCTAATTTCTATACAGCTTAATTGCAACTGCTCTGTAGTACCTGATTTTAAATAATCCCAGTCAAGTTCTTTATTCTATTAATGCATGATTGATGTATACCAGTTATCGTAGTATCATTATTTTTCATCCATTTCTGTTAGGTTATTATTGAACAAACACAGTACTCCCACAGCCAAGTTCATACTTCATACAAAGAATATCCTTGTCAAAAATAGACCGCAACGGTAGTATTCGTGTAAACACATGATAAAAGATAATAAGCTTCAAAACATCTATAATTAAAAATGATGAGCGTATTTCCTCAGGAGTTTACCACACATGCGTCTTATTCTAGCCCTACTTTAGAACTAGCCGTATTTCGCGTTAGCGCTGAGCCATATAAATTATCCGTTAATAAGTTCCTTAATAAACAGGTTTAGAATAGCGTCTTTGGCAGCGCAAGTGATCGATACTTCAAGTTGAGGGTAAACAAACGTCACGGAGCGGCGCGCTACACAGCCGGCACTCGAGCCTGTCTGCCTGCTCAATGCATCTTTCCTGTTCATTTGCGATACATGAATGCTGCAACCGGACGTCCAGGATAGTTTTTACAGATAATTTGATCTTAATCTAATATTTCAACGCTGTTTAAGGTTAGTATCGTAATCTCTTTTAACTATTATTCGATTTTGCTCTCTGCTCTAAAGGTGGTATTAATATAAATGACGATTTATTTATTTAGATTGTAACGCGACAGTAGCTTTAGCCTTCCTCAAAGTTTTCTTTATGTGTGTCTTAGTGCTTCCTTCATCAAGAAAATAGGTCGTTTGCGTCAGTGTTGGCATGAATGAGATTTCGGCATTGACGAAGCATTAGTGTATTTTTAACGTTCCGTTTCGTCCGCCTATTTTGACGCTAATGTAAACTGGGATATGAGCCAGCGAATATCATTATACACACTTTGATATTCATTATGCTTGTATCATATCTTTATTGCACTTAAAATAGAAGGGGTGAATGAATTTCAGGGATCCCAGTTGTGGCAATCAAGGCACTGACGCTACCTCAATCGTTTAAATAATGACTTTCCTAAATAGAACTCTGCTTAAGGACTATAATGGGATTTAAATACCAGGTATTATCACCCTAATGAGCTGTCAAGCTTTTGTGACGTAATCTGGCTTAGTGAGTTAAAAATGCTTTTGTGTTGTGTGAGTTGAAAGCGCCGCGTGACTCAGAATAATGGAAAGTGTTCTGCTGTGAGTGATCACTTGATTGCACATGTGTTGAATAGCACGATGCAGATAATGAAGAGTGTCTCATCACTGCCTCGTAGCGACTGCCTCATGATGCATGCGACCTGAACAATGTGATGCCACGCCTTATCCTACTTTCTCTTTCTGAGAGATTAGAAGTCATAGAATTTGATATTAATACAATGCCGCGCTAGCTGATTCATTGCAACAGAGTTGTAAATATATCAAGCTAAATTTATTTGTCTCCCTTGAAGATAACATTTTTTATGCATTTTATTTGGTAAAGAATTCTTCGATCACTTACGGACGGATGCACTTAATCGACACCCTAGTTTATTTGAACTCTAGTTTACCACAAATAAATATTTATTATTTTTTCAACGTTTTCCTATTGTTTTTGTTTCATATTTTGGTGTCAATAACCACCATACGTCATTTAATATGCAATCTTGCAATATATAAACATAAAAAAACTTCAGTTAGATATAGAAAATCGGCAATATATACGCGCTAGGGGGAGTACAACGAAAATTAATGCGCCTATAAGTGGTTAATATTCTCGTATCTTCTTGAAAAAATTATTTAAAGTAATATAATTAGAGAACTGGATTTAATCTACATAAATTTACGCTATTGTGGAGAAAATAGTTCCGTATGTCACTTGAACTTAATTTCTAATCATATTTTTAGTAATAAATTTTGGTGCAAACCAAAAATGAATTACTGACGCCCAGTAGCGTTCCTCAATATTTTGGCTGCTGCTTCCAGGAACATAAAATTGTCTCGTTAATTATATTTTTAAATCGCTGTTCAAATTTCAGGAATCTCTAAGGCTTAATTATAATGGAAGACTCTCGAAGCAGCTGCTTTGTAAAGTAATGTCGGTTTAAATATAGTAAGACGTTAATTTTGACCGTCATCGAAGGTTTTCCCAACATGAAAATCATATTAATGAGCGTTTATTGAGAGGCGATGTCTTGTCATCACCACCCTTGCCATAATGTTACATTCCATTTGATAATTACTCGTGTCATAACTACTTATGATGCAGTGTTAGTGTGTAATGAAAAATTAATTCAAGCATATCTATCCGACGTTTTGATAATTCTAAGAATAAAATATGGTAGGTGCTACCAAGTCATTCCGTTGTGTTTAACTTAACTTTTGTTAAGTTAAACAAGGAAGACTGGCAGTTGTGCTGCCTCCACAACAGCTGTTCTATACCAGCACTCACAACTAACAGCTGTTTGCCTTTCCCAGCCCCACTATATAAAAATCGGCCTCTATTTGAACATCGCATAGTTTCTAAGAACACTGTACTTTTTGTGTTGGGATCGTAACTTGAAACTCTAAAGTACTTGATTTTTAGTAGATTTTTGATAAATAGTGCCAAGAGTAAGTGTTGGAATTGTCAGTTAAAATATTTTCGTATAGATTGCAAAAAATGTTAGTGTTTTTCTGTTTCATACCTACAGACAACTTTACTTACCCTTTCAGCTCGAGCGTAGACAGTATAGAATGTTTTCAACCTACTTTTTATAAATATCTGTTGTAGTTAACATTGGAAGCGGAAGCTACAAGGGCTTGTATATAAAGTACAAACATTTTTGAGAAATGTAGAAGAAATATAAGGCGCACAAACTTTCAAAATACAATACAATAGAACTTAGCGGACAAAATGATAGAAAGAAACCTTGGCTCTCAGGCTTTAGTTCGAAGTTTCGATCTACGTTCATTAGCAAGTTACTGTTGCTTCTCAAGATTGGGTTGGGTGGGTGTTTGAAAATGTTGCTGAGTAGTAAAGAACGGAGACAGTTTAATTCAGAAGTAATGACTTTCTTACGTCTATTCGAAGAGTGTAGCATTAGATATTCTGTCTTGTTTTGAAGTATGTTTTGTAAGATTTGAATTAACTCAGCCGTTTTCTAGTAATTTCCTGTACATATTGAACCAAATGGCATTAACACAGGAATTTTGCTGCTGGTTCATGAACATATTCCTACTGTTTTTACGTCCATGTAGAAGTTTTCTACATTACTCCACCTTGCTTTATTATGATGCTGCCTTTGTTTGAGAATATTTTACGAACGCAGAACTTGAAAGGATTCTTAGTATCTATCTGTTGTGAGGCACTTCACTGAACGACATTTTCGGAGTGGTGTTCACGTGGTGGTGCTACTTTTAATACGCAATGTGGCTAGCTGGTGCAACGAACTGTAAATTAATAAGAACATTTTCCTCCGACAATACCTCGCTTAGAAATTGATAGATAAGAATACCAGGACAAAGAGGCCCTGGAGAATAGAGCGCACCTCTCAGATGCACGTATATTCAATTACTTGATTACGTGAATGCGGGTACGGATTTCGCCAAGTTTATTCTCTGAAAGATATACTCCCTAAGACTGAAAATTATAAGTGAGGCAAATGTGTACTACGTTATGTTTTTGCATTAAATCAAAAGGTAGTTCGCTACTGCGCTGCATATGAGTCGCATCTGGGCGTAAAAATTCATAAATCAGTGTTGGGATATATTTTAACTGTTAAAAAAATTGACACTCTTCAAAAGACTCTTTTTCACAATCTTTTTCAAAGTGGGTATAGGAAAGCTAATTAGCAAAGTAATAATTATGATCATTTTTATGCAGCAGTACGATTTTAGTGACATGCTTCATAAAAGTTCCAGTTTAACGGTATCATGTTACGATTTTTTTTTTCTGTAGAATATCTGAAAATATACTTAGTTCTCATTTTTCTGAGTATAAGAGTACTTTCTTGAACATAGTATCAACCAGGAAAGTAATGCAAAATGCAGCCACATAATAAACAATTTTCCAGCAAAAAGTAACAGCTGGGAAATGTTCAAACGCGCGGTCTGTCCGTTAACTTGTGCTTTTAAATTACTCTGAGTCCTGACGCAAGACCTGCTAAGTATTTTTAGTCTATATTTTGTTCTGATATACTCGTAGCTCACGTTAGATCTATTTCTGATTCACATATGCGTTTACTCATCCTTCATGAAGAAGGTAAAGGGATAATTTTCGTGTCATCGCCTGATAGTTTTATTTGACTAGATGCTAAAGAGACCTTGCATTCATCCAATGAATTAATGGAGCACAAGCCAAGAACATTGTGTTAGTGTTGCCGCAGTGGGACTATGCATTCATAATGGGAATTGGCTATCACCGTCGCTGTTATATTAGAAGGCACATAATAACATCAGCACAGAAGGCGGCATGAGTGAAGATATGAGCCGTAATTAGCGGG
>VCRD01003935.1:17062-52944 GCA_006783055.1 Trinorchestia longiramus
TCGTTCACAAGTGCGAATGCAAATCGGTTGCAAGCTTTTCGTTCGCTCAGACCCAAAATTGTGCTCTTCAAGCGCAATGTTTGCGTCGCGTAAGCGTTAAAAAGGCAAGTTCCATGGCCACATTTGGCGAACTATTACCGAATTCCGACTGCATTCCAATTTCTGATCTCCGTATAAATGAAAAGTGTGAATCATGGAAAACATGCAGCTAGTTTTCCCGGGGAATAAAGATGGATAAAAAATCTTGAAAATACACAACTTCAATAACTTCCTACGTTTACAGGTGTAAAATTGGTGTTTTCCAATTAAGTACGTTACAGATTTTGTTTTTCGAGTCGATTTCAGACTCAAATTTTACTTTGGGCAGACTAATTCGGTAACCCAGACAAAAATTAAATAAATAAGTTTCCTTCTGTAATTCATTCATGTATACTACAAAAAAATTGTAGTGAAACTGGAGTATTTCAGAGCTTAAGATCCAATAATTTTCTAACCCCTGACTTTGATCTAAGGGCTAAATGTGATTTATTGATAGTAAACACAACTCGTATATATGCTCATGCCTAGATTTTAAGGGCCGTTTCTCATCACTACATGTACAAGTATTTTCACCCTACAAAATATTCAACAGTCCTCTTGAAGTCCCTCACTCTCTAATAAGGTCTAAGGATCTATAACAACTGTCTTAACGAGATGAAGTTTTAGGTAAGGAGGCTATTCGAATCTCTGGAACTGTTCCCTGTGGGAAAAATAATTAGAAAGTGGCCGGAAATTACGACTTTCTCGAGTAGCTATGACAAGGTTTTGAGTTGTCATTACGGGCGTTGAGAGACCCACAAAGATTGCCCTATTTTTCTGGGCCAAGGATGACCTTTGTCTTCTCCTGACCGGACCTTGGATTGGTGTCCTTATCGTTCTTAACTTTACGGTCACCACAGTGAAACCTGATTTACCCCCAATATTCTTCATGCTCTTTCTGGAACGACCGCATTCAATGAGACAGTGTATCAGGAACTTTGATACATGCCTAACTAATAATTGTCATAATTATATAGTACACCTCAGAAATTCCAAGCAAGCGTTAGTGAAGAATTTAAGAGATAATTTTTGATGTGGCTTTTATTTGGAAGATACTTGATTTTACATATTTACCACAGTAAATCTGAATGTGTAGTAGAGGTCCATGATGTAACCAGTGCAGGTTCTTGAAGCTGCTAGCATATTCAACAAAAATTTACATAATTCTCGGCAGACAATTACTGCAACAAATTACCCTGAGGACTTCTGAGAAGTAGCACACAATATTTTTGCATGCGATACTATGATGCTGCTGCTTCATGGGAAGAAAATGAGGCATTTGAAGCTATCAGCATTCCTACTTGACATAATGTATCCAGTGTTAGGTGGGTGGGCTGAAGGCACACGTCTTTTACCACTGAAGAGAAGTTATTTTTTTGAAAATTAGTCTATCCTATATAGTGTTTTGAAAGAATAAGTTTTGAACTATGAAACACTAAATAACCTTTGTTTGTTATTTATTAGTTATTTTTTTTAAATTAGTTAAACTAAATTAAAAATTTTTTTACATTTTTTTTAATTAATTTTTTTTTAATTAGTCTATCCTATATAGTGTTTTGAAAGAATAAGTTTTGAACTATGAAACACTAAGTAACCTTTTTTAATATTTATAAATATAATCTAGTTCTTCTACCCTTCACATTTAACTCTAAACGTTTCACAACCTTTGTTAAGCGATTCATCAAGCTATTTACTAATTTCATTAAGTGTTCTGAGGTTTTTCCTTTATGCAGCAGCATCGTATCACATACACAAACTGCAAGACAAAATGACACGAGTAATAAAACTTGAACATTTATTACTGAAAAATGAGAGGTCAAGAAGGAAAACAAGCGACGCATGATAAAACTTTCATGAGCGATGCTTAGCCAAATTATTGTTGCTGTGACGCTGTACAGTAGACGTTTAGACATTGTGTTATAAGCTCCTTCGAAATATTAGTACCACCAGAACAATTTTGCTTTCAAACTTCAGGCTCAAGACTGGAAAAAATAAAGATCCATCTTGTAAAAAGAAAAATGGGGAACCTCGTCTAATTTTCGCGTGCACTGTGCCCAGCGCTGGCAGGCTTTAGGACGCTTAGAGGTACAATAATTCCTCTCAGAGCAGTCCTGCTCGTCTCAAGAAACCCGTCTATTGGCGAGAATCCGTTTTTAAAACTTTTGAATGCTTGTGCAGTTAGTTCATTGCATAGCGCAGATGGTACTTTAGTTTCAATATACTCGTACATTATCAGGTGTGGCATTATGGCCAAGAATGTAGTGATAAAGTTAATAATTGAGTAATTCAAATTTTTCCCTTTATTATACGCCCGCTGTGATGTTAGTTGTTCGTTACATAATAATTCATTAATTAGTGCCATGAACACTAAACTCAGAATTTTTTCAATTTAAGCGAAATTAGTATAAAAATTGCAGAATCTGCTATTCGTATTCTGTCAAGAAAGGTAGGCCATTAAAGTGTGTATTACGGAACAGAAGTAGGTTCTGGAAGGACTTTAGCTTTTCTTGCTCTCACTGCAAAAATACTATGTGGGTCAAGCATGAGAGGATTTATTCCTATCAGTCAATATTTGCCTCTAAGATACCATATACTTGTTTTACCTACTTCATATCTCACCCAACAGAGGGATAATCTTGATTTAGTGATCATTGTAAAACTTGTAAGGAGACATCACGTTAATAAATTTCAGTAGCTTAGCTGAATGAGAGACAAGCCGAGATTTCTGTGTTGGAGACTTCTCAATGCTCACAGTATGATAACATAAAAACATACTTCTGAAAATTGAGAAAACCATCTATTTAGAACTCAAAAGACCCTTGCTGAAGTTTTAAAATTACCGGAGTCGTGATATACGTAGCGAACTTTTGGTGAGTGGTGAGACTTTGAAAGGACAGAGAGAATCCAGGACTGCTGGAAGTCATCCATCACCGGCGTTGGTCAGGACGCCATGGGCAACATTGTGTCTCGTGAAGGGAATTTCTCTAGCAATGACATGCAATCAAATACGACGACGGAACCCGTCCGTTTCTTGCTTGCTGCTCAATTGCAGCATCCGCATGCGGGGCTAAAGTGTGAAATGCAGACACTGGAAAAATTACGGGAAGGAAATAGTGAATTTTGTGAGAGGAAGACTTATTTTCTGGAATCATAACAATTTTTGTTCCGCTGGATCCATGTGCAAGCTTCTCTAGCAAGGATTTGTTCACGGTTGGAACAACACATTGCAGATTGGACTTTGTTTTGCATCGGAGGCATTTGGGTGCGAGTTTCTCCGTAGTTGGTCAGAGGCAAAATGGCGTGGCCAGCTCGAGTGCGTAGTTTGGTCAAGTACGTCTTATAAGATCAGCTGCATTTGTTATCCACATTTTTCGCTATTTTTGCAGGTCAAGATACGAGGTTTGATCTAGCATAGTACTTGTTCAGGCTGCTTTTGCATGCAGAGCAGCGTACACATGGTAAGTCAGAGTAGACTGGCTCGCTGTTTTGTCCNCCATCACCGGCGTTGGTCAGGACGCCATGGGCAACATTGTGTCTCGTGAAGGGAATTTCTCTAGCAATGACATGCAATCAAATACCACGACGAAACCCGTCCGTTTCTTGCTTGCTGCTCAATTCCAGCAGCCGCATGCAGGGCTAAAGTGTGAAATGCAGACACTGAAAAAATTACGGGAAGGAAATAGTGAATTTTGTGAGAGGAAGACTTATTTTCTGGAACCATAACAATTTTTGTTCCGTTGGATCCATGTGCAAGCTTCTCTAGCAAGGATTTGTCCACGGTTGGAACAACACATTGCAGATTGGACTTTGTTTTGCATCGGAGGCATTCGGGTGCGAGTTTCTCCGTAGTTGGTCAGAGGCAAAATGGCGTGGCCAGCTCGAGTGCGTAGTTTAGTCAAGTACGTCTTATAAGATCAGCTGCATTTGTTATCCACATTTTTCGCTATTTTTGCAGGTCAAGATGCGAGGTTTGATCTAGCATAGTACTTGTTCAGGCTGCTTTTGCATGCAGAGCAGCGTACACATGGTAAGTCAGAGTAGACTGGCTCGCTGTTTTGTCCTTACTTCGAGAGGCTTAAATTCTTGCTGCTTGTCTGTTACGCTGGAACCCTGAGCAGAAATGTGGATGCCGGCTTGCCTCGGATTTGGTAGTCAATTTATGCTACGTATTTCGAGAAAAGAATTCTTTTTTTCCCCCGAATGCTGAGTTATTTCAGCATGTTTTGTCTATCATCTCTGACAAACGTTTGTAAGTTCTTCTTGACCACAGATATGAAGATTTCTTAATCAAGTACTTCACTCACTTCATTAATTTCCAGCTGGCATATTTTTCCCAATGCTTTTTATTAGCTCGGATAGAATGAAATTCTCCTCAAACTCTGGAAAATAATCATTTTAGAGATAAACGCTTTAATATAGAACAAGGTTGGTTAATTCCAATGCAAAACACTGTTCGTGTATTAGGATTCTCGCACTAAATTAGTAGTATTTAGAAGACAGAAATGTACAATGTAGAGCTTTTATTTTGTAGTTAGAGGAATTAAATCTTATATTCGATGCAGAAACAATGCCTTCACTGAAGGTGTACCTAGTAATCGCAAAAGAATAAACAAGAATTTATACATACTTTTCCTCCTGTTGTTATTCTCCATTCTTAAATCAAGGAAACTTGCTTAGAGCCTCCACTATTAGAAAGCAGCAGGCCAGGTTTCAAGAAGTTTACATCATCATCTTTCGTGTAGTATAAGGGTGGTGTTGAAGTACGTATTCTGTGTCTATAGTGTTAGAAAAATGATGCAAACCAACGCAGTAAAACCATTCTAATTAACTTCAGCGCAACGAAATTTTCGTCAATTCTTAAACAAGAAAATTGTTCGTTTTTGCCCAGAAAATATCCTCGATCGGTTTTTGAAGAGCGCTGCGAAGGTATTGCTGACTCTTGAAATCAAGACGGTTGTAAATTTGATTTTTGGCGTCGAGGTACAGTTTAATTCAGTTCGGATCCCTTCTGTCCGAAAAACTTCTGATCTAAGTGCCTGGATCTCTGTTCCGCGATGTTCTTTCCGTCTAAACTTTAAGAGAACCAAGAGTACATGTGATCTTGTTCGACGTGAGAGCCAATTTGAGACCAAGTTTGGTGCATTTTTTATTCCATGTTTTTAACTCTATGCTTTGGAAATACGACTTAAAATTTTTCGGCTAGAAAGTTCCTTCAGTTGCATTTGGGTGGATGTCATGCAAGGATTAAGAACATAAGAATTCGAGTTTTTTCCCACGTTTACATGTAAACAATTGATGCATTTCTAGTTCGGAGCTTACTATGGTTAAGACGAGTAATGGTCATGCTATTCTTTTTAGAGTAAAATAGTAATTAAAACACTGAATACAATTTTATTATCATAACCATACTTATTGTAGTTGTACAAAAGCTACCTATTATTGCCAATATGATGATGCTTTGTAATTCCATTTAGGAGTTAATACTTATTTAATAGTCAAGTAATGCCCCGTGATTTTCTTGTTGCTACCTTAGATTTTCAGTTTAACCTCAAGTTACAACTCAATTCCGTTGGAAATGGAATTCATGTTTAGTAAATTTCGCAGCATCTTCTACATCTAAAAAAGGGCCTTCCACTTTAAACTTGGAAACAAATAGAGCATTGAAAATGTAGGCAACCGCATGGTCATGGCGGCATACACAAAATAACATCAATAATATTTCACTAAATCCTTCAGCGCCCCAACTCCTGAACTTACGATGGGCAAGTCGTGAAGAGCAAAGCGGAGCGTCTTCCTTCTCGATGCTTCGAAAATTGCCCCTTTGTTGCATTATTATTGGATTGAAAGCGTTCTGTATCAACTTCAAGGTAAAGGTTCAAGTTTTCAAGGCCTCGTCTCGAGAGGCGAAGAGCGGTCCACTTTTTGTTTTCTCCGTTAGAGACATGAAATGGGTTTCATGTTTAACGATCATTTTTTTGCTTCTTCAACATTAAAAGGAATTTATGCCTTCCAGAGGTCCACTGAGTGTCGCACGGTTGAGTGAGCATTTTATTTGTTCTCAGCGAGAGACATCCAATGCTTTCAGCTGCGGCAATTTAGATATGAAAGAAAATCAGCGTTTATTCGGATCAAACTGAATCGATATACAATTTTGATGTGACTGACAAAACATTATGGGAGGGATTTATCAGAGGCAATTAAATTTACGCATCCAGATTGTTCAGCACGGACGAGAGTAGCTGTGATATGAGGAGCAGAGATACTTCATCATTGCATGAAAGGGGTTTCCAGTTTTTCGTTTAGTGTTCATCGACGAGATTGACAGTAGTGATAGATACTTGAAGCCCTGTGAAAATGGTTGAGGCTTTTAAACGTCCTAATTGTTTGATAACAACAATGTATATAGCTAGTGGCCCTCTGCAACCTTTGCTGAAACTGTGGTAAAATTCCCTGGAAAAGAGGGTAGTATTTCTAATGGGAAACTGGCAGATTTGAGATGACTGCTACGTGCCAGTTTGGAGGCTTTGAACTTCAGTCGACTGCCTCAATTCAGAGAAGAGAAAAAATTCTGAAAAGATGCGGCTAATCTTTTCATCTGCTCAAAAAAATAGGCAGAAATACTCTATTTCAAGGAAACTAATTTACCAACTTCTAGAGAAACTTATGGAATCATTAACAATGTATTTGTCGAATAGAAATGTTTGCGAATTCGTTTGATATTCGTGCTGCAGTGTTTGCAAACTCCTAACTTGTTTAACAAATTTGTTTTGTCAATTTGGACAAACTATAGAATTTCTTTAAATATTAAGAAGTGGTAAAATAAATTTTACTGGAGTCTCCTGAGTAAGAGTAGTAGTTGAGTTTAAATTTTCATTGGGAAATAAAGTGAACTTGCTAACCTCAATACTTTTACAAGTAATAATAAAATATAAAATCGTGACTGATCAAGGTGGATTCCCTACTTAAAAATTACTTTTTTCTAATAAAGCGAGGGATGGGTGACATTTTACCTCCACTCTTTATTCTAGTGACCTAATCATGAAACAAACGAGATAGTCCAGTTCTGATCAGTTGAAATGATAGCCATTTGTGGCAGCAACGCAGGGCCGGCGAGATCAAGTTTTGGCCGCAGTTACTGAAGATATCGGGACATTAAATGGGGCAGAAATTCTCATGATTGGTTGGTGACCCACCAATGGATGTCTATCGTCAAAAGACTCCAGCGGCCACGTTTCAGAGCAGAAGTCGTGTTATGGAACATCTCAAAATTAAAGACCGACCGACCGAAGAAGAAGGATCTGTCTAATCTCGTCATCGAACATAGAAAAAAACTTGAGATTTATTCACCTCGAACAGTATACTCGTACGTGCAGTGTATGTTCTAACGGATGCGCCTACTAACTTTTCTCATTTAAAATATCTTCAATCTTAGAATTAGAATGTTGTCGTCATAATTTCCAGTGAATTTAATTTCATTGGAGTTGGCAATGGCTTCTCGATGCCATGTAGAACATTCTAAAGTCAGTGTATACGACACGAGTCCACTAGTTCTATGATAAACCTTTTTCATTTCGTAATTGTTGAAAAAATTAAATACTCACAAGTAAACCATTCTGGATAATAATGCTGAGGAAATAAAATTTATAATTAAGTTTCGTTATTAAAATGGAAACACGTTTCTTATGATGGTATTTTAAATATCAATATAATGAATGTTGATATAAATGATCATAAATATCATTCATAATAACATCGTGATCTGAATTATCCTCTCAAAGACAAATGCTCTTCAGAGCTTGTGTAAGTATCGTTTGGATTCATAATTTTGTCGAATAACAATAGTTATTCTCAGTTTGCGTGAATTTAATAGCGCTCACCTGTCATTTATTGTGATTTACCAAGGATAGGTTTTTAAGATATTGCTCCTGTGTTCGTGATTTGTATTCAGAATTCATTTAAATGACTATAGTAATGATATGGAATATGTTCCTTCTTCATACCAGGATTAATCTACAATTGTTTTTCTAATGGCAATGCTACATACAAGTCTGCCAACGAAAATATTTTTATGCAAAATTTAATGATGGAAAATACATAAAAACCTTTTCAAGTTTGGTCAATGTTGGAAGAAATATTCGTAAAAAACAATGAAAATCGAAGTATGAAATTTTGGGACTAAAAAAATTCACTTAAAATTGTCGGTCTATTGTCTCGTGAGAGCACGCAAATACTGTGAGCCCCACCTTAATTAGAGGCTTTTTAATTGGGGTTTATTGTGATGGTACTGATACATTTCAAAGCCTTTGAAAACATTAGTGGTATCCCATGGATTACGAGAACTTAAAATGTATATCTTAGGTGCACTACCTTAAGTCGATGACTAATGCGTGCGTATTGGCATGTTTTATTATTCTCTACGCATACAAACTTCACGTATCAAGACATGTCTTACTTTATGAGATAGGATGCAATGTGTTTTGCTGAATTACGTAGTCTACATTGTTCGCTTGTCCAATTTCTTGGTTTGAAATGAATCAATCGCACTTCTGCAGTCGACATTGTCGCTGCTGTTGTCCTAAATAAAAACCCGTCAATTTGCGTGTGTGAAGGATTCATACCTTTATTTTTTATGAAATGCATTGTTAAACATGCATTTGCTTCCAATTTCTATTCGTGTTTATGCCTGATATTTGATATAAATTTGTTGCATCATTGCACCTTCTCAACGCTAAACTGGGCAGGTTGCTTGTTTGTTGGTGTAGGTAATAAGCAGTCGTTTTATGCTAATAACAAAAATACATCAATGCAACTGACTTCAAAATAGCATTCCTCTGCATAATACATCATATAAGAACACTGTCTAGCAGTGTTCCTGAAGATTTTCACTACTTTCTTTGTGACCACAAGTACAAGTACGATTTACTGAAACTTTAGAGATAATAACGAATTAAACAAGCGCATGGACTTGAAACCTACATACCTAACATAGAGGCTAAGACGTTCATCTAAAAACGATACAAAATAAAGATATTAACATGAATATGAACCTTCAAGGTATTTTTTTTTGAGAAGGGAACAGAAAGATTATTAGCGACACAATTATTCATTGTCTAATAATTTTGTACTCTGATTGTATAAGAACTAGACTAATAGAAATATTTTTTAGTGGTAATGAACTTGGAGTAAATTAAACTGTTTTTAACTTGAAGTTACCATAGGGAATGAAGTTACTAAAGTTCCCTTGTGTAATCTCTAGATGAGAAGCTTACAACATTGTGCTGTTGAATGTCTAATAGCGGGCAACTTGAACAAACTGTTAAATTTAAATACTAGCCTAGCAGTAGAGGAAATCAATAAACAATATCTATAATGATATGATTAATAGTAATATTTTCCTGTTGAGTTGAGTGTATATTCAGATTGATAATAAGTTACTAGTTTAAGTTCGGGATACGGAAAAATATTTTGTTTTTTAATCCGTTATCAAGATATTTCATGAAATGAATCTTCCGAATTTAGAATTAGAATAACGATATAGTGAAAATTGTTGCGATTGGACTTCATAGAATTGTAGAATAGCTTGAGTTTGTGTCTTTCTAGTGATTAATGTAGTTAATCGAAGGCAAGTTTAAATATGAAACGATTGTGATACTTATTCCCTTGTCAAATGCCCCCCTTCTGTAACTTGTCCAGTGAATCTGCGGTAAGTCATTTAACAGTTGCAAAATGCATGCAATGATACAACTTACTGATTCTTTAAAAATACTCGTGTTCAATTATTTCGGATAAGTCTGTGGAGAAAGTATTAAAAACCTGTGAAGCCTCTTGTCAAATTTGTTTTGGTCCTAGAATTTGCTTGCTCTATAAATCGTAACACTAAGAATCCTTTCAAAATTTACTTTAATAAACCGTGCAGGAAGGTATGAAAATCATCACTCGATATTGTAAAAAACGACTTTCATTTTAGTGACAGACGCTCGGCTTTCGTATTTACGAGTACAAATGTGTCCTCATAATAGAGCTAACCTTAGTAACCAACGAGCAACAACAAATCATTAATTTAGAGTACTTTTCATATCACTTTGGGCTGCAAGATCTTTTAAAACAGCGAATCTTGAAATGTCTCTTTTTCTATGCCTATCTTTCCAACGCAGCAGGTCAGTCCGCAATTTTTGAAGAGCGCGAAAGAATTATGCCTGAATCCAGGTCTAAGAATGCCACAAAATGGCAAACAAAGAACTCCGAGAACGTAGGCAGCGCCCTTCTAATAGGTCGTATAACCACTCGCAGATCTCCGGAATTCTTCGCAGGAGCGCCGAAAATTTCAATGCCATGCAGATGTTCTCCACAGAATTCGATGTTATGTGGTGGATGTCATGTCTGATGCAAGACCTCCTCACTGAAATTGTCCCCGCTAGAAATTTCTTACACTAAATTTCCTTTCTAGACGATATTGTTGGAAGATGTGCTGATCCGAAGTTTTGTAAGCTTTCTATGAGAATGCGTGGAGACGTTTGAGTGTAACTTAGTCTCATATAAGGGGACAACTTGGTGCATAAAGCGTGAATGCACAATAAATCTTTTGGACACAGATTTCCTGTTACTACTTTGACGAGCACAAACATTGCCAACGTTACTCATAAAGAGCTTTTCAAAGGATGCACGCTCAAAAAAGTGATAGATGCGATAATCGTAAACAGTGTGATGAGTCACCATTCTGCCTTTGCTCACTAGAAACTCATGCGTGGAGACTATGCTGCCTTTAATATTTTAGTAACAGTTTTCCTAGAATTTCTTGTGTGTGGTAAATGTCGAGGGAAAGGAAGAGACTGATCACTGAAAACTCCCTTTCCATATATCGAGTCCCATGAGAAAATGCAATGAAGATGGAAGAAGCTATCGTATTGGTCCCAATAGCGGTCAACCATCGAAAGAAGAGAAGACTTTAGGCGCAACAGGGCTCATTCAACAAATTGAACACTCATTTCTTACCATCTTTTGTTGTTTAGTCCTTGCGTGCTGGTACTGGATCTAAAAAGATCTAAAAAGATTCTACGCCCTCCACCACTATTACTATTGGCTTACTATTGCAAGACACGCAAAGAATTGAGGGTAATAGATCTGTAGTGGGCGAGCAACGACCACTGGAACATGCGGCCGTATTGCCGAGCTGTGCTGAAGTTACGAGCTCAAGTACATCTCTTATTACCGCGTAGCGCTAAAGCTTACGGGCTTGTTTCTTGTCAGCCTGTCAACGCTGCTGGTTCTTGGGAACCTAGCCTGGCTCCTGTTTTAACGCATTTACTGTTATGATTGAATCTACAGCACACAAATTTTAGTTCCCAGCATAATTTATTTTAAAAGCTTCAGTCTTAACGTTGAACATAGCGCGAGGGCATGTTAATTGGGGGAGAAAGCTCCTTCTGATTAAGATACTGGATCCGTTTCTGATGATGATGGCAGTTTTAAGAACACCAAACCAGATATTATAATAAACGTACCTGACATCCATTTAGTTCCTTAAAATAGTATGGAGGCATGACAGCGAGCTGCTAAAAACTAGTGACATTCTGTACTCTCTAAAAGTGCTTTATATGAGTTAAAATTTTTAGAGGCACAGCCCACAAGAAAACATTCAAAAGCCCGAAAATACTGAAACGTTCTCACGTATGTCAGTTTCATGCCAGAGCTTCTACGTCTGGAGCTCTGACTACTGACGGCAATCAGATTCTAAATTTATGTATTTTTATGCTGGGCTGCGTTGCCATCAAAGCAGAAGCATTTTCGTCGTTCTATTGCCAAATGGTAACTCGTTTCCATTTTTCCTTCAAAGCCATTCAAGCTCTACGACCATGAAAAAATAAAAAACCTTGTTTTATTTAAATAATGATGGATCTTTATTATTACAAGATTCTCTTTGTTTTTAAGTATGCATGAAGGTTTTCAGCTAATATGAACAGAGATCCATTTAAACGAGATTATTTCCTTCATTAGTATGTTCGCATGTCTCGAGATTATATACAGGGTGTCTCAAAAAAATGTACTCACCCTTTAACCGTTGCTAACATGCTGTCTTCTTTGTGTTGCAGGTGTGAGGTTCGAACCTTTGCGAACATGATTCTTTAATCACATTTAATCATGTTCACAAAGGTTCGAACCTCACACCTGCAACACAAAGAAGACAGCATGTTAGCAACGGTTAAAGGGTGAGTACATTTTTTTGAGACACCCTGTATTATTTCTGTTCTATGTTAGCTCTTGAATATCATGGAATAGTTTAGAGTGCGCGTTTCGGCTGTAATCAATTCTTATAAAATGAGCCCTGTGGTCTACTTACGAAGTCGTCGAGGTTGTTCTGGCTCATAAGTGCCCAAATACATAATTCAGTGCAATTTACTGCATGCAAGCCTGTTTGAATACTCTAATTGCTGCAATGAATACTTATTTCAAAGAGTAGTAGAAGCAGGTACTGTAGATCGACAGAAATACCATGGTTTCTAGAACTAGGTAGCTCTTTTGCCAGCCTTTGTCAATGTTTAGGAATAAAAATAGAATGAAGCGATAGGAACGAGCTTTTTGGCCCATTCTTGGGTCGGTACTCAAGTCCCATGCCGTAAGTCTAGCCGCCTATGGTCATACACAAACCGACCACGAAGACAGCGGGCCTCGAACCCGGTCTTCCCGCATCGCAAGCGGGTTCGCTCACCAGTCGACCAAGCTGGTGGTTTAGGGCCTACTTAAGATACAAAACGACTCAACTTAACCACGGTATAGAATTAATGGCCTTATTCGTTGCAAGGTAAGTTTGTACTCCTGAGAAGGGCTGAAAGAAAATATTTAGTTCAAACATATGCTCGTGCTTTATCCCGTAACTCACCTCGCACATGTACCATACTCACATGTAAGAAACTTAATTATATCCTCCTTGACCCTTAACTGCCCATTGTGCCATATCTGGCACATCAGTTTTAAATTAAAATTAAGCAAACTACAACAACGAACAGGTTAAAAACTATACCTAAGCTCGTTCCTTATACATTCGGTTGTCGTTTGATCACAGTATGGTTTAGCTGAAGGTGCGCATTACTCTGTCACAGCGCCACAAGTTCAACTATATATCAATTTGGGCAGTTAAGGGTTAAATAATTCCCCTAACTAATCCTAGTAAAACACAAAGAGTTTAGATTAAGTCAAAACATCGGACTATGCTGTAATGAATGGCTCACCTCGTAGAAGTAATAGGCGTGTTGGTGAGTGTACCTGGTGTGGTTACCACGGTAGCTGAAGTCCGTGGCATTGTAGCAGTCCGCTTCAGCGGAATACGTGGTGTTCATGCTGCAGTTTGTGTACATTTCGTGCATTGCGTACACGCTCACATCCACGCTTCTGGAGAACGTAATGGATGTGATGCCTGGAGGCGGAACCCTCTGGCTCTCCCACGCGCTGGATGTCATTGCTGAATCTCGAATGCCTTCTGAGTTTCAAGAGTGAATTATTTTCTGGGAGAGTTGGTCTCTGATACCACCAAGTTGTAAGAAGAACTTTAATTTTGCTTTTGATATTGAAAACTGTTGTGTATCTTTCCAGCTGCTCGATCTTATATCTGTGGTAAAGTAATTGTCGTTCTTTAGTTCAGAATTTTATTTATACATCACATTTATTGCAATTAGTAACGTTAAACCATGAAAATAATATTTTTCTTTGTTTATTTCACGTCACATCAAGCAAAATTTTCACGTCACATCAAGCAAAGTTACACGCTGAAAGTGATTATGTTCATCATTACGTGATTCATGAAAGTTTTTCTATTCATTATTTACACTGCTCGCAAATACTTCTTTACTGGTCCAGCTGAGTCACTCCAACAACGCAAGCTTCTTCTGGTCTCATGAACGATAATTTCTGCTTTCCACTCACTGATAGCTGTGAATCAATTTCAAATGCTGTCCAGGAAAAAAATGAAAGGAACAAAAAATGTACAACAGTTGTGCTTGGTAATTTTTTTTAATTCAAGGAACTCCCAAACATAAATTTTTAATTAGATTTGAGAAGCTGTACCAACTTTTACACGCCTCGATTATATTCGTAAAATGTATACCTTTGCAGCTTGTAAAAACGCTTTTTCATTACATAATATATTGAACATGTGAAACAGTTTAAAAGAAGTATATTGTTTTATCAGATTGATGTCACCTCCGTGAGGAATTTTTAATCTAATAATCAACTTGAAAAACCCCAAAAGAGACAAAATATCCGAGTTTCTTTCCACAGCAACTTCTAGAAATCCTCGAAAATAGTCAACACAACAAACGCAGTAATCCGTAAAACCAGTCGCATTACTTATTAATTTTAATATGGTAAGCGATATAATAATGATCTCACAGTGAAAGTAGTCGTGAGTGTTTGCACTCACCAACAATGCACGTGATGTCCATTCATCCTGTGGCCTGCAACGCACTGCAGCAGCACAGCTGTGTTGTGGACTCGAGTTCTGCTTCGCATTCTTCGTGAAGTTGCAAATTAGATGAATTTCCCGTCGTATAAATTGCCGCGCGCCAGCAAAAAGGAGATTTGTTAGGCTTTTAATTTTGCATTAGGATAAGCTTTACGGTTGTGCCGGGTGCCAAAATTGTATGCCAACCCGGAACTCGAGTACGGTAGGTTTTTGTGTGGACGCTAGAAAACAGCCTTTGTAAGCACACACTTCATTAATTTAATGTTCATATTGAGAGTTGGTAATATTTTTATAGTGTGCTTTCAGATTTTTTTGCCTATTTTGTGGGTTAAATAGAGCTCCGTCAATGTAAAAACTTTATGTGCATGTGAATTTAGCATTTATACGTAGGTCACCCAGCCACTTTCTATGAATATATGACGTTATACATATTCTTTTGAAATGTGTCTTCTAATAATCTTGAACAATTTGAACTTATTGTAAATTTTTAAAACATTTTTTTAGTACCATTAGCATGTAAACTATTAGTGGTAAAAGTAACGTTACGTTTACAAGAGAACTTCACCGGTAGATTTGAATCTTCAATACTAACCTAAGATACTATTGAAATTATTTAAAAACTCAATCCTAAATGTGACGGACATGGTGAACAATCGCACGTGACCACCAAATTTTGCATTACGGTTGGTAATCTTGTGATGCAGTTCCTCGCATAGCAGCTGTGCAGTTACGAATCGTAATATTCGAGGGGGGAAGGGAGAATCTCTGTTACTGTATCATTTCAAACTAAATGGGACCCGCGGTTCCTTCGTAATGAAGTTCTGAGTTTTGTGGTTGTCTGGCAGAGTGTCGTGATGACTTAAGCTCCTAATGACCGTAGATGTAAACATTCCATGAGTAGTTATTTAAGCAAATTATCGCAGAGCTGTGAAAGAACTTGTAACTTACGAATAAGCAGTTATCGTTGACCAATGCGGAAGTATCTATATCAACTGCAAGGGATTTTGTGATTTATTTTAGGCCTAAAACGTTTTAAAATAACAAAATTTGTAAACCATCTCTGCCATCTAAAATTGTTGATTGCATGTCTGCTAAAGCTTTAGAGTGGCTTGTAAAATGATAAATGGGAGTGGATTTGTGTTTGCTGAATAAATGCTCATGAGACTCAAACACGAAATATACATGCAAGTAACAACTTAGTTAAGTAATGAGTAGCGCGTACGTTGATAAGTGTTTTGTAAGTCGAACATTTGTTATTTGAATCGAATGCAGAAGTTCAGTTGACGTTTAGTTATACATATATTCCTTGCAATCAATTTATAAATAATTATTTATGAGTTACTAAATAGATGTCCTGAAATTATTGCTTCACCACATTTCTCTAATTCCTTGATTAAGTGCGGTTACAAAATTTCCATGAACTTTTACTAGGTAACCAGGATGTAGTCGAGTGCATGAACTCTAATATATATTTTACTGCTATTTACTGACGATGTTTGGCAGAACTTGGCATTGCTTATGCTAAAGACTACCGGTGAGAATGCTAGCCTGTCTCATTGCTGTACGAAATGCAAATCTCACGGCCAGATTAAATTGATGAAGTTTCCGTCATTTCCTGAGCCTACAAGCCAAACAACTTCATTTATGAAGTTGAAAGTCGTTTAAAGAAAGTTACTGGGCCAAATAAATACGAGACCAATGGGAGGGGGGTGGTGACATTAGCAAGTTGCTGGTGAAACACATGGAAGTTCGTAAGCGTAGTTCGCTTAACAGTTCCTGAGATGAGCGAACTGTCGCAATCTGCGCTGTGGCGGACGTGTTTAGTGTAACGCACTCAAAATAGCGTCCTAAAATCCATTAATTCAAGCTTTTGCAACAAGAGTTCTGCCTAAATGAAGCAACACAAATATTGGCTTGACCATAATAAACTCTCGTAGATCTTGTGTTCTGAACGCGGCCATTACGAAGACTTTTCTGACTAGCACAAGCATATTTAAATGCAAAATTTAGTCACTCTTGTTCTTTTACATAATCATGCATTGACTCTTAGGTTTTCTGTGCCGTTACCAGAAAATATCCTTGTATTAAACAAACAAACAATCTTTATTTCCAATCAAGTACACAGTACATAGACATTTTAGTACATTGGTTTTTAAATTCTTAAGGTTAACATTCTTAGAGTAAGGATGATGGTGAGCTCCATGCGACGATCCTGGGATGTGTCCATGGGCGATGAGTTGAGGTCTTACCGATAAGTCCGAGCTCACGGCGTGAAACGAGAAATAGCTCGTATTCATTGCCTGGTTTCGAACCCGCGCGCAGTCTTTCTGCACAAGCAGAGACCCGATACAGAACACGAGCCGCATACCACTCGACTACGGTGGCTAATAATGCTCCCAAATCAGGCTGAGGGAACGATTTGTATCGCATGGACTTTCAGTCCTTACCATACAAGATCAATACACAGAAATCAACTCTCGGCCTCTTGTCCAAAAGAATGAAAGATGGAAAAAGGCTAATCTATGCACGTACTATGTTATTAAGAGGTCGAATAAGGTACCTTGATTGTAGATTATAATTATGAAAAAATCATTTTTATTCCTATTGAAATCAATTTTCAACATAAATTGGACGACGTGTGTATGCACTGGTATTCTTATCCAAATTTCATACTTTTACAAGGCTATAGGTACTCTGATAATCAAAGGACAAACATTCGATCGCTTAACACGTTGACTCCGAAGTGGTACGTATGTGGGCCACTTAGGTTAGGTTCTGTAAATTTTACAGTGCCTTCTAGTAATAATATGTACAAAGTGAAGGTTTACACCGGCCAGGCAATCGGAGGCAACGTGTTAAGCCAGAGGATAAAATAATACATGGGAGCTTCAGCTACCATGGGAAACTTTGCCTGTAATTTTCTCACTTCATTCGTGGGAAAGGTAGCCCGAACTCCAAAAACAAGCGGCATTTAGCCTCATGGAAACTAGGAGGGTTAAAAGTTCATAGAATATATAAATAGATTTCCGCGTGCCCTGTTATAGCTTCAAACCTGTCATTCGCGTATTCCTCCATTAGTTTTCTTTGAATGTAATAAATGGTCACCAGAATTGAGTGGCTTCCCGATAGCTTAAAGGCAGGAAGAAAAACACCGCACTATTTATTGCACTTGACCAAATCTGCCCTCGGACCACGGAAATGCGGCCAGTAAATAACCATTGACAACTCAGGGTGTTGTAGGTATTTTTGCAAATATTTCATGGCTGAAAATTTAGGATTGAGCGTAAGTATTATTTAGGAAATAAATCATGCGCTGTATTGAAAAGCCTAGTATTTTTCGTATTTTATTCATTTTTGAAATGAGAACTATAACCAATAATCACTATAACCAATAATCAATTGTTCATTTCGTTAATCTAAGCACTTGTATATTATTAGAAATGGTTAACATTTGAAGCCTTCAATTTTCAATATTCACATCTCACCGTCTCGAACACAACTTCATAACCTACAACGAGGGTATTACTGGAAAAATACCAACAAATATGATTGTTCTATCAACAAATGCTTGTAGTGAACTTTAACTCATTATAGAATAATTATTATTTGTTCATTTTTGAAACCATATAAATGCCAAGTCAATTTCCTATTAGGAATCCAATACGCTGCTGTAGTGTTGTTTTGTTACTCATGAAATATGTTAAATAACTAAAATTCACCTGATTAAGTTTTGTATAAAAGGTCATCGAATTATATTCTAAATATTTCTTGCAATCAAAATGTTTGAAGTATCGGACGCTTGTGTGAGACTAGAGTCTTCAAATATTAGACTTAGCAAACACATTAAAGGTGGCTAAAATGCCGCCAATTATAACAGCCAATTATAACTTTCATTGAGTACGGATACCATTACATCTGAGCTGCGATGCCCTGCCCTTTGTCAACGAATGTACGTGAATTTGTATGCAAATGGGTGATAACGTAAATTCTAAAACTAGCGTACAAAGATTTTTCACATATGATATTATAACTTTCATCGGGTGTATCTTTTTGAAGAGTGGTATTAGTAATGAATTTGGATGTGCAGCTTCTGTAGAATTGTATTGGTCTATTAAAATTTTCCATTGCTTTCAAGATATTCGAAGTCATTTCTAGTATAAGGCTACTTATTAAGTTTGAATTCACTGTTTTCAATTTGCTTTGTAAGATGAATTTCTGGTAGTATTTTGGACACTGCAACTTGATATCAAAAACTAGCGGACTAAACAGGTGAAGAACATGGAGCCACAGTGGTCACCTCTGTCTTTGACCCTTATTTCGAATTCAAAGTTCTGCGTTGTTTTCGTGTTCGGTAACTCAAGCCAATATTAAAATTCATTCATTTGTAACCTATTGCTACACACATTAACTATAAAATTCATGAACAGTATTCATCAGTTATTCCTAACTTTGATTTTAAATTTCATGCCTTTCTAAAGCACTTCTCCAAGACTAGAATTCAGCCATCAAATGCTTTTCGTTCCGTGTCCTTTGTTAAGCTGCCATGTTCTGCGCTTACAGCAGAGTGGTAACCATAAAATTCAAACGTATCGCTTCTGTAAGACGTTTTTGACTGTCTCGTTGGAGGAACAGCAGCCAACGCAAGCCAACAGCCGTAGTGTCAGTTGCTCTGCAGCGGCTGTTGTAAATCAAGCGCCAAGTTCGGCCATAAATCGGAGGTGAGCGGCCGGCGGACAAGTGAACAGCCGAGCATGCCATCGACCATCAATTGCTCTTAGAGCTGTAGTTTCTGGTAACTATTTGTGCTGCTGCACTCAAAAACTGAATAGTTGAGAGGTGACACTACTGAGTCAATGAGAACTTCATAAGCAAAGAGAGCTGCGTTAAGGGAAAAGATATGGCCTCGATCAACAGCTTTGACTGAAGTACTGTCTCTGATGCTCACATTTGCTTGTGGACGGGAAAAGTGGATTCTTAAGCACTGGTAGTTTTTGCTTAAAGTGATAAATGAGAAGGGAAGTCAATGTAAAAGTAATGCATTGTATTCTGCCGCAGCATTACTCTCAGGAAAACAGTAGCTCCAACCTAGCTGCAGCTGGTAGCAAAAAGCTGGTACCACGAACGACAAATCGTATGCGCATTCGGCAAAAGAGAATCCTAAAATTGTTTTTTTCCTAGCTAAAGCATTGAGTTGAAAATTGAAGCTTCTGATGTCATAGCCCGAATATGATACGGTGATAAGGCTATTTAGGTACAAAAGAGCATTCATTTACTAACAACCCTTCAAGCGAGACAGCGGCCTCTGAAGACCATGCAACGTATTTGTCTCACCACTGTATAAGGGAAGTAGCTGAAATATTAAGTACTCGATGACTGGAGAGAGAATGTTTACACGAACGAGAGAGGAGATCTTCAATTATTGTCCAGAATGAATACTAATCGAATATATCTGAACAATGAATAGAAAAATGTTCAAGTAAATGAGCAAATGAATGATCAACGTTTTACTTCGATTAAAGAAACTTATCCAAGGGACGGCTTATTTCAGAGACTCTGATATTTTGACGAGATTGATGAGCTGTATCTTCTTTAAAGAGTAGTAGGCTCTCAGGGACAATCACGGACAGAATGCTGAAGCACAAAAAGCTGGAGACTAGCTGAGGAATTAGCCTCCTAATACTGTAAGAGGGCAATAACTGATGATCGATAGTTTTCTTTGCATGAAGATTTATTAGGCAGCTTTTACACACCTCTATTTCTCGCTAGTGTTCTTAAGAACAATTGATTGCCTCCATATGCACACCGATTGAAGTGAATAGCTATAAAAACAGGTTTTTTGTTAAGTAGACTGAAATGAGCTGAATAGTAAATTGTTTAGGGTAATTTAGGGCAAAATGATCCTGCTAATCAACTGTAAAAGATTGTTAAGAGAATTGTAGCACCTCCTAACTGTTCGTTACTTTGTAAGCAATTACAAGCAAAAGAGGTAAAAGAACTACTACCTGCAGAGTGAAATAGCTCTGCAGGATTATTGATGGCATAAGAATGTGTTCAAAAAGAAGTTTTTTGATTGTCGGTGGGATAACAAGAATGGTCGCGATCAGTCACTTATGTTTGTATATACATGTGGTTAGGAGTTTTAAATAGGGCAGATAGAAGCAGGGTAGATATGATTTGGTTATAAGCTAAATGTTGAGCGTATTTGTATTTCCTTTGGATAAAGAATGAAAATATCCCTTAACAATGTTAGCAAATATTCAAGTAGTATTCAGTGCACGAACGAAAGATGCTTTTGCTTCAGATTTTCTTGCCGTCTATTTGCCAGCCTAAAACCTTGAAGTTTTTCGTGTGTTCAGCGCTTGGCAAAGAGGAGGCACCCCGTAGCTGTCGTGAGGCTAGGTGACTTGAAGTCCCCATTGATATGTGGATCGAAGGTGCGACACAGACTGAATTTTTGAACATGGGAAAATGTGTCGCAAGGAGAAAGATTCTTGGCTAGAGGGAGTCATTATTTTAGGCCTTTGATATTTTTAAGAAGTTATATTTGCCCTGGTTAGAAGTTAAAATATCCCAGCAATATTAGTTTTTCAAGACTGTATTTTCGAATACCCAGTCTTACCTGTTTAATTGATAGTGTGACCAAGAAAGATCGGTTTTAATATTTATAGAGTTGAAGCTGATTCTAGATGAAATATCATAAGAACACCGGCGTTGTCGTTTGTTTCTACCTACCAGGGTTTCTACAGTGGGTTCCCTTGGTGCAATGAATGAATTGCTTCGTGATAACAACATTGCTTTCAATATTTTCAGCACTTCCAGTTGCAATGCTATGACTGAATATCCTGCAGCCCCAGTCGACAGGTGTGTTTCTAATGGTTATAAATAATTTACTCACGGTTATTGGAAAACTAGTGCCTTAGCACGTTAACTCCGAAGTGGTACGTATGTGTACCACTAAGGTTAGGTTCTGTAATTTTTCAGATCCTTCTAGTGACTATGCGTACAAAGTGAAGTTTTACACCCATCAGGCAATCGGAGGCAACGTGTTAAGCTGCCACAACACTGAGCGGGGAAGAGTTTTCTTAATTCATCTCCGTGAACTTCACGAGATAAGAAAACGTCAGGTATTTCGTTAAGTTTTCAAGAGTAATCCATCGATTAAGTAACCGATTGCGAGATGTGAATGATGTTTTTCTGAATCATTTCCTTTGAATAATATCGAAATCAATGTTAATGAGCAGTTTCCCCTCCATTCGTGTACTAGAGGCGAATTATGCTTATGAACACAGAATAAGATAGAATAAGGCAATGAGAACGAGCCGTCTGGCCCATTCTTGGGTTGCTACCCAACTATCATGCTGTCTTAAGTAAATGCATCAATCATGCACGTACACCCCAATCACATAAGCAATTCAGTCACGTACATGCACTTCACTTACGCACAGACATTTCAGTCAGGTACATATATCACAATTATTCACTGGCCTCAGGATTTAAAGACATAGAATTAATACGTTATAATACTGGAGGGTTCGTAACCCAAAATTTGTCGAGACGATTTTTGAATATGTTCAGAGTGCCAGCAGAAACGATGTTTTTGGGCAGCTCGTTCGGGCAGCAGGTTCAGAAGTACAACAATTCCTCCGTCGATGTATCGAACTAAAAGGCAGTCTTTACCTTCGTAAAGTTACACATAGAATTTTGCCTTCTAGTATTGCACCCGTAGATGAGAACAATAATGAAGTATAGGAGAGTTTGTTCACTGAGATGAGCTTTTAATTCCCCTACTTCGCTTCCCTCTTCCAAGGCACATAAGACTACATTGTAATAATACGTGCATGCTCTGGTTCGAGTTCTGAGAGGTCCAAGTTATTCGACTTCGACCTCCGGCCTCGCATCTCAGGCCTGCAAGATTACAAGTGATCAGAGGCAAATAATAATCATTTATTTGAACTTTTTAATAGAAAACATTCAATTTGCGAGTTTGTTATTCAGTAGGAAATTTCTCATAGCTTTTAGAAAAGTTGGTTTGATTTATTCATTTATAAATTAGCTGCAGACTCAGCGTATAAATAAATAATTCCCGATGATTTGAATTGAGAGAAAAAAGAGAGAAACGACAGGGAGGAACTGCTGTGGACGTGACGGCGAGAACAATGTAACCTGGATACACAGAACTGGTATTCTAGAAGCAATTAAGCTGGAGCCTCAAGGTTTTTCTTGTCTGTAATTACTTGAGCCTGCTTCCATCAGGCCTCACTTTAATTCTCTAAATTTGCACTCCAGTGCGAATTCCCAAGTGCATATTTCTGAAAATGCAGCTGCCGCCAAGCTGTATCTTGTTTCATTCCAAGTACAGTGCTCGGTTGCATGAACTTCAAGTAACGGCATCAATTAAGTTATTTTTATGCAGAGCCTAGCCAGACCACCCTTTCATGTAGGCGTATGGTGCCTGAGCTCTGGTGGACAAATTACACCACTGAGAAGTTCGTCAACTTGTTCCCTTAAGTTTGAGCTGTCTCGTAACGCACTGATTTTAGGCATTTAGTTACTTGTAATTTACTCATTGCGACATTATATTGTGGGTACTTCGTCAACGACTTGTTACTTATGAATTATTCCTACGGCATTTATTTTACGACCAACGAGTAATCTAAGGTGAAATTATAATTTTATTTGGAATTAATGTTTCTTTCACTGAAAAAATCTTTGCTATGCAGTCTGTATAGTGAGTGTCACTATACAGACTGCATAGCAAAGATTTTTTCAGTGAAAGCAACATTAATTCCAAATAAAATTGGGGAAGTTTGCAGAGCAACTTGATGAATGATCTGTTCTCGAGACAGAGCTCCCTTGGTGCACAGAAGCACATCATTTTTGTTCTATAATGGGAATGAAAATACATGCGCCGGTGGCTGATCAGTTACAGGTCCTTCGACAGCATCATAACTGGAAAGGACGAAAAGCTTCAATTTCAAAATTTTATTCATCGTTTCAGGAAGTTCCTGAGGTGCATCTCAGGAATGTTAATGACATTGAAATTAAATTCAATTTTATAAGCGACTGCAATTTTATAAGCGCTGCTGCCATTGGTAATAAAAAATAATACCATTGACTTTTTTCAATGTGTGACTGCTTCTCAGAAATCAACTCCTTTCAGTACCATAAAGCTCTCTCTACCAGGCAGGCAACGACTTGTCTAAATAACAGGACTGGCTGGCGCTGCTGCCATTGCCTCTGTTGCAGCAGTCGTTGCTTTCGAGCAGCCAGCTTGCCTTTTTCTTGATTGTTTTTCTGAGATCTGGAAGCGATGAAGAAGAGAGAGACGGGCCATCATCAAAAGCTTCCTGTTCTCTTGAGATCCTTCCACTAGGTCCATCAACAACGCCGCCACCGGAAAAAGCTTTCAGCAGTCCATAAAATTCTAAGCCAAGATGTTCATACACATACATTTACCCATCTGGAGTTGCGTACTTGCGGTTGTTGCTTGCTTTTTGAGAAGCAGGGCTATAAATCGTTTTTCTACAACCGTGCCCAAAAAAAAGAAAATGATATGAAATAGATGACTCCCGGTTTTCCATTTCTGATATGCTTTAACTAGAATCCGGCGAGTATGTAAACATTTGAGTCCCATGTAAGGCGTAAGAGCTCTCTGTATCTGACACACTGATGTCTTCCTAAGCTCATTTGTTCCACACTTTAACTTTATTTTACCTTCAATGATTCCTTTAATCAAGGTCTCTTTACTAACGTTTCTTCAAAATTAAATGATAAAAACTATGTCAACCATAAATAGTTATGTGCGATAAATTTATTTTTTCATTATATCATGTTGATTTTCAGAAGTACGGTCCAAATACTCCTTTATGAAGTACAACTCATGATTTTAAGCCGTCCAATTGTAATGTAATGCTAACGTGTCTCCAAACACTTTTGCAACTGCAGTCATTCATTCGTGAAGCCTTCCTTCTTTAGCTACTCAGGACATAACAAGTACTTCTATTATTCAATAAGAAAATAATAGTCATTTGAACTACCAATTCCTGTTTATCACTTTAATCTTTCAAAAGACTTATGATGTTAAAGAAAGCCTTTCATCACAGGGACGCTGTAAGTTCTGAAGTAACGATACAGACTTATTGAAAATGATCGTTTGAATTTACGAAAAACTAGACTTTACAAAAATTTCAACATCCTCATTAAGTTAACACTGAAGAATCCAGTCTCTACTAGAACTCTAATCCCTCTTTATCCAATCTATTGGCTTGGTTTCATCTGTTCAAAAACTGACAATTGTAGTTGCTGATGCACTACACTTTCTAATGTGGAGGATCCTGATCTGTTTTAAAGCTAATAGCTGTAGTTGACAATTCACTGTGTTTTCCACGGTTGTGGATCTTGATCTGTTCAAAAACTGATAGTTGTTGATGCACTGCACTTTCAACTGTTGCTGAACCTAGAAAGGAGTTGATTCGGAGAACGTCATTAGATGAACAGTATCTATTAATATCCTCAGGCTGTATACGAGCATTAGACTGTTTGGAATTGATTCATCTTTTGAAAGTTCAAGTATCGCAAGGTCAGTATCTTGGCAGACAGTATAAGTCCAGCATTGAGAATACAATGCGATACGTATTATTTTATTACATAAACTGTGTAATAAGTTCATCAAATAGTTTGTCTTCATATGCTTAGCTACGAAGGCTATTTTTACTGATGTGTTCCAGTTAGTCCCCACTTGCAATTTTGCAAGAATTGCAATTGAAAATCGAGCCCTACTGTATGTATTTAATGGGTTCCTTACACGTGAGAAATTTCAAGTACAGTAATACCTATGAAGTCGAACGGCTCGAAGGTTGAACAAATCGGAAGTCGATCGAAAAATGCGAGTGATTTTCGGCCCGGAAGCCGAACAAGCGTTCGGAAGTCGAACCAAGCCAAGTGGAAAGCGTGCCAAGTCGAGCGTCGGTTACTCGCCATCCGTTGTTCTGGTCACACCTGAACTTAAGGAGCGTTACAACCTATTTAATTTTCCTGTGTACTAGATTAATTTGCGTTCTAAACCGCTAAAAATGGGTCCTAAGGAGAATGTTAGTGATAGTGGGCGAGTGAAAAGAAAGAATGTTAGAACAACGATCGAACTAAAGAAGGAAATAATTGCAAAATTTGAGAGTGGAGTGTGTGTTTTGAATCGTGCTACGCAGTACGGCATGGTTAAGTCAACGATATCTACGTTTTTGAAGAAGAAAGAAGAGCTCAAATGAGCTAATGTTATAAAATGGGTGACCTCATTGACGAAGAAAAGGCCTCAGAAATTATATGAAGAGGAGATATTATTTTTGATCTTCAAAAATGAGAAACAGTTAATGAGTTATGAGTCATCGTCTGTATAACAACTACACATTGCTTATATATACCTGAACTGTACCTGTCGAGTTGATCGAACACATTGAGTTTCCATTATTTCTCATGGGGGAAATTCGTTCGGAAGTCGAAAAGTTCAGAAGTCGACCACTTTTCTGGAACGAATTGTGTTTGAATTCTGTAGTATTACTATATGTAACACCTTGATGAAATATTTTTTTCTTCCGACAAGACGTCTACCAGAAAGAAGAGTGATCGTCGCATTTTTAACCCGAATTTTATCTAGGAAGTGAAAGTACTTGATACTGAAGCAAACAATATTATAAATATACATCACTCATGTTTTCACTTCGAGGACAATCTCGCGACAGCTATTCGAACAAATGTGCGTCCGGCATTGATTACGGGACCTTTATATCCACCGAAATACCGTTTTTATTCTGGGATAGTAAGTAATAGTAGATGAAGCCAATGCAATATTTTTAAAAATAGCAGCATTGCAATGAGTATAGCAGGTATGTAAAAATATTAGCGGAATGCAGCATTTGAGTAAATTTCAGCTGAAGAATGATGGCCGTTGCATCTGTCTAGTGATGCTTCTCAGCAATGTGGCAAGTCTTACTAGACAACTATTTTAGATGGTGCAGAAAATCCTGGATGCTTCAGAAGATGAGGGTTACTACTAAAGTAAGTTCATTTCAAACAACGGTATCTTCGAAGTGCACAGAAAGTAAATTTATTTCCAAACAGCTCGCTGATCAACTCATATTTTCATGACAAGTGACTCAAATGTTCATTAATTTTGAATCATTATTTGTCTTGAAAATTGCATCGCATTGCACGATCGATGAACGAGTGGGGGTTCGAAGCTGGAGATTTGGACGATTACATCTCAAGATTTGCGGTCCTATATCTGTTGATTCAGAACGAGCTCCAGTGCGGCATGCTATATTTGGTCTACATTTATCAGTACAAAATTAATAGTGAACGGTTGAGACCGGATTAGGAAACAAGGTGTGTACTGAAACCAGCCATTCAGTTACTTTGGAATTTATTCCTAGGAAAACTTTCTGCTCTGCTTGGAAGAAACAATGGCTTACAAAAAAGGATTTCCTAACTCCACCCGTATTTCTCTTGGACTTCTGTGCATAACTGGATACAAAAATCAGGCTGCAAACACAATATTTATGGCACACATGCGGTGCAAAACTGCAACTGTTCTTTTGAAAACAAACATCTTCATAGATACTGGAAAAGCAAGTATTTTTTAGGAAAAGAGGAATATATCTGATGAAAAGAAGTATAACTCCTATTGAGAAAATTTAAATCAATAAAATAATTATTTTAAATCGGAATCTGAATTGCTTGATCTCGGAATCGTTGGTGATAAATGCTTGACATTTATCATTTGGCCTTTCAGCACTTTCTGCATGAAGTTTTAACTGAGACGAGACGAACTAAGGAAAGAATCTGAGTGAGTCAACCAGGCTTACCACTGACGACGTACTGTTGTGTGATTAGGCACAGTGGCAGTTAGACAGAATAAAGTCGTATTTTGATAGAGTACAGTAGTACTTAATTTCACCACACATTTGGTACCGTATACTCATGCATCATGTGACCACCCATCCGCCATAATATGCTCATACTTCAGATTCTGCCTTGCAAGTGTAGTGAATAAACAGTCCGAGATGACTAATTTCATCTAATTTCAATTCAAGAACTGCTCTTAAAGTGCCTTGTGGAAGTTAACGAGTGAAGTTTTCTAAAAATCGTCCACTCGTTTGTCAGGAACTTTTGTTCGAGATGTATTTTTGTAAGCCACACTATTTATCAAGGGGATGCTGACGTGAGTTCCAAAGGCTATTTTCTCATGATTTTGTACTCTGCACCCTCAACATTGTCACTGATGAAGACAGAGTTCTCTTCAAAGGAAATTTTATCATCTTAAGTGCAATGAACATCCTATTCACAATATGCTTAGCATACTTACTTTTTACATCACGAGAAAAACGAATTTTAAAACTTCTTCCTGGCCACGTTCTGTACTTCTGTACAACACGCCCATCACAGTGTGACTCGCTGTCATGCAAGGAGGTTGGATAAATTTTCAAAGAATAACACTTCATGGACGTGATTCTGCTACTAGTGTTCGTAATCTGAAACTTTAAATTCAGTGCATACTCTACAGCGAACACGATTTTATTACCATCGGTAGGTTGCGATCTTTTGACGTCTGTTTTTGGATGAACACTGTGTGTGCATGCTCATGTGTCTCTGGGTATGAATTTACATTTTAAACTTTTCTCAGATGTTCTTGTAATTTTCTTACTAGAAGCGACTGTCAGTGATGATTGACGAATAAGCGCTGTTAGGAGTAGTCTCACAATATTTACCTCATAATTTTTTCAGGTCTCTATCATTTACGATTTTTAAAATTTCGTTCGCATTCTGCATTTTATTTCACGAAACGATATTCTCTTCAGTACGTCGATGAAATGCTACTCTTGCTTGGTCTATTGAATTGTACTACAGCTTGTGAGAATTTGAGGCCATCACTCGCTGCTTATACTTGATTTAAAGAGATTAATGAGCAAAATCCTCGCCATTTCTTTCAGCCATTTATTCTCAATGGACAATTAGGAGTATCAAGCGCCGGGTCAGTGTCAATGAGCAAGACAATTTAGTGCCGCTTGATCGCTTGTGGGCCTCTTTGTGCTCTTGTTGGCGACTCTTGGAAGTAGAGGCACAATAGCCCTCTGTGCCTCGGAGGGGTGAGGCTGGGAGAAGAAGGCGAATGGGACCAAACGAGTGATAAGGATTACGAAGAAATGAGGTGGAAACAGGCGGAAGAAGGAATGAGGAAAAAGCAGAAAGGAGGAAGAAAGAAACCACATGAAGCGGGAGGAAACAAGAATAGTAGAAGAAAGAACCAAAATAAAAAAAACAGCGACAAATGAACAAAGAGCCAAAATAAGATGTGTTAGTGAAGAACGAACAGACGAGATCGAGTAGTAGCAGCAGAAAAGAAAATATTTTTGTAACGATCACTCAAGCCGTACGGTGCACAATTTAATACACTATTTGTCAGACTAGAGTTTAATATTGAAGTACACATGTACCTGCATCCATTTTGCCTGCGTGATACTGGCAGTGCATAAAAAACGATAAATTAAAGCAAAACTATGACGAGGTAGAATAATGATAGAAATGATGGAATTGTAAGAAAAGAATGGGCATGAACAACAAAAAACGTGTTTAGTCGAGAGTAGAAAATAATAGAAGCTAACGACGCATAAATAAACAAACTAAACACGCCAAAAGGAGAGACGTAAACAAAGCGAAGAAAAATATCTTATAAGTTTCTTGAGCAAATATTGCACGCTGGTCTTTGTCACTGCTGACAGGCTGCCTTCAGTGTTTAGCTACGTCATAACTCATCTACAACTTAGACATAATTTAATCAGAACTCAGAGAAAACTTGGATATAACCTAGTGAACTCATCGCACCGAAGTTCCCCTTCTCATTAAGCCATAGCGAGAACTTCGAATTGCCGGAGGCATTCGTTTTAGAAAATCTCATGCCCGGCTTGTTTTCACGTTACTTCACTATTTTTCACTTCAGAAACTTTCCGTAGGTTTTGGACTCATCTAAACGATTTTTTTCTTGACATGAAACTATCACGAAAGTTTTGATTGAATGAGCCTCACAGATGCTTCAGAATTTTTATCATTTTTCTTTCAGCGAAATTGTGGGGATTTTTTACTGTTATTTTCCCGATTTCGAGAGCAATTTCTTTTCGAATTCTATTACTTTTTTTTTAAGTTTTTTAAATCTATGATAATAATTCATGTCCGCATATACGATAAAAATATTAGTGTTATTTCTTCCAGTTTCATATTAAAAGAACGTGGAAAAATATCTTCTCGCAAATACAAGTTATGGAATTGAATTGAATAAGCTTGAGAAGGAAACAGTGTTAATGGTTTAAAATACCGAAGTAGCTAAAGGTCTTTACACTAGTAACTATTCTATTACAACATTGTTTAAAATACCACTAATTCTGTTTGACATGAACAGATCCTGGTAATTGTTAGTACATTAAACGGGTTAAAATTTATCGAAAAGAATTCAACAGTGCCTATCGATTTACTAAAGATTGATAGTAAACCGATTCTGAAATTTCGTTTTACAGCTAAATGGTCCATCCATTTTTTCGCTCGTTATTTTTTCTCCTAGATCAGGGCGTCGAAGAGAAAAGTTGAGCAGTTGGATGGCCTTGAGTGCCACCAACTTTGATCGCACACATGTCTATAAATGCTTAACTTTTTCAACAATTTTCAATGCTTTAAGATGCACATAATATGCTGGTGTTAAACTCATCACAAGTTCGACGACGAATATTTTCATGTTAAATACCCTGTTCATAAATATCCAGAATATTGAGTTCGCTCGTGTCAGATGCTCGCGTTAATTTTGCTGATTCACGTAGTTCTAGCAGCAGGATAAAGTTCTTTCAAATCAGTATTGATGTAATTATTCACTAGCTTCTGCTCTCGTGATACGATCATCACTCCATACAACTAAAGCTGATTTAGTTAACGAAGTGGTAAGTGGATGAATTGTAGATGTTTGCGTTGAAGGAAAGCAGCAAGCCATAAGTTTAGGGATGCTTACTACCTGGGCTGCATTTGTCCCGGCAACCGGAAGCATTCGTTGCTGTGGCGCGGTGTGTCTCAGCTACAAGGCAATGGTCCTGAGCTACCGGCCGCACTATTGTGCTTTGACAATCTTAATCGAAGGTCTTATCGTGTCTCTTGGGGCACCATTGCGACTGGAAAGAGCAATTGGGGTGCGGGAATATTATGAGATACATTAATCGGTTGCTCGTAAGCCATGGAGGGACGACGTCGTGGCATCTTAGGCATAATAGTTCAATAGTCGGAGTATCTATCTTCACTATCTACCCGTTTTGGGCTGCTGTTAACCAAGACTTGCTTCGAGGTAGATCATTCAAACATATATTGCAGTACAATACAATAGCATACTCGGAAGAAAACAAACAGTCGTCTCTAATTTACCTTTAGTAATAATGATAATAATAATGGTTCTGTAGTAGTTTAAGGAAAGTACCAAAACTCGATAAACATTTTGGTACCTTTGATTTTTTAAATGTGAAAAGGTAAATTTTGAACACAGAGCTCAAAGTACCAGTTGGATTTGGTCTATCAGATCTAGTTTATATCATACGCTCTACAGGCCTTTTATAGAATAGAATTTAGTATAAGGAATTTAAACCATGAACATTTAACGTTAATACTAATACTATTTAGTCCAATTGTTTATCAAAAAATCAAACAATCTAACGAAAAATTTATTTCTCAAAACAGATTTATAAACATTCATTACTTATCACCAATAAATTTTTTTTGAAATTTTTTAACGTGACGCTCACCAGGACAGTCACTCTGTAGGCTTCAACAGGAGTCGGCAATTCCATATTTCTAACAATCGATGCTTCATAGTTTCAATGCACTGATGGAATTTTTCCCTACGTTGGGCTTGTGGAATATGTTTCAAAACAATGGTCGTTTTATGGTTGCATGCATTGAACTTCATCCGACATTGATGATTCGAGATCCTATTGTGGGAGTCTAAGCAAGCGGCTGAATGATGAAATAGATATTTCTTCAGAATGTAGTACAGGTTTCTTTCCTTAATCTAGATTAGGGTATGTCCATTTGGGCCTATTCCGATTGTTACCTTTGATATTTACGAGACAGAAATGTCATCGTAATGGTTCGCGGTTCCCTCCAAACGATTGGTACTCCAAACTTTAGGCGCTTACTTTTGTTCATCGTCCTTTGTTGCCAATGTTCAATGCATGTTTTACATATGTAATGTGAAGCTCAAGATTTATCCACGTCTTCCCAGCTGAACATCAAATTTGGCTAGTTAGATTTTCAATCATATAGGTAGGTTGCAGCCATAACTCTGCCCACGCTGATTTTATTTATAATCGCAAATTTAGCGGGCCTATTCGTATCAGCATAACTTTCAGAAGTGTGCAAACCTTGTCAATAGAGCCAAATGAGCGCAATAACAAATTGTTGCGTCAACAGCCAAATTGTCTGCCGTAAATTTTGACTGAACGTCTAAAATACCGAACGTAAACAATTCGCAGACGTCGAGTTTGAACACGAATGAAGGATTTGCGTGCGAAGTCTAGAAGGAAGTTCAAACGAAATGTTTTGTCTAGAATTGGATGCCCGTAAGAAAAAAAATCCAGCATGTCGAAGGAAACATGTTCTGCAGCTAATTTGTAGTTTTTATATTTACTTAGAAATTTCTCCGAGTTCCTATTCGTGTTCTTGTGGCTGAAGACATTCCGGTACTTCGAATTAAAATAAAATAATTGAATCTCAGTAGCTAAAATAGTACACGCTCTTAACAAAACACACAAAATTACAGGTATTTTGAAATGCTAATTTTAAAGTTATATAGAGTTACTTAGTTCTATGAAAATTTTAAAATCCCTGAATGTAAACAATCATAAAATTTTTGGCCACATGACTGTACTTGTGCAGTAAACTATTCAGTTTTTATGCATACTATGCATTCATATTGGAGTAGTCCCATGACATTCTGGGGTTGTCATTAAATTTTCATGGTACTAGTAAAGTTATTCAATTACTTTGCATTAACGTATATTTTGAAAAGCATGGTTCTTTGCACTCGTTGTAGTATTCACCTCACAAACTTACAAGTGCGAAACATAAAAGATGAATTTATTTTTATGCTAGCTCTCTGATTATTTTTTTCGTGATTTCAGAGCATTTCTAGCATGATTTTGTTTTTACATGTTTTTTAGTGCTTGCGTTGCCCAAAAATGTGAGTTTGACGTTCATTGTTCATTCCAAGAACTTAACTTCAGAGCTCTAATGCTTTGAGATAAAATGCCTGCTGAGGTAAATGACTTCGAAAGAGTTTAAAAAGTTACCATTTATGATTGTAAACGAAAATTTATCAATCAAAATCTTTGTAGAAAGTTAATTGCTATGTTAGTGTCTCTTATGCAGTATTGCTGAATGTGTTAGTTTTTCGCGGCACTGAAGTCTCAAATTCAGTAAATTAAGTTTAGTTTAACTTGCAGTAACAAAAAGCTCCCCGTGTCGAGCTATATTGTGAGCCATGGTGCTCTTCCGCACTGTTGATGTTGTCCACTGAACGAAACATTCATTGAAGTAGAATAGTCGGTGATGTATTCTTTTTAAAAATGAATTTCTGGATACCATATAACGCTGAATGTATTGTAACAGAACGTAACGCCAAGCATTAATATTTATTTCCCGATTAAGAAAAGAATAAAAGTTGCATAAACTCACTTCATAATTGTTTCACACAGTGGCTTACGAGGCTAATTGCATTCTTTTTATCTTGAAGTAATAATTTTTTTAAAAGAATCTCAATTGCGCTCAGAAATGCTGTTCAGTGTGTGGCTATGGGCGTGTAAATTCATGGCTGACAAACTGCAGTAAGCAAACATGAAAAGAGACGGGTTTTCTTTTACAAGAAATTAGAGCCGACTAATAAAATTACCCGCCCAAGCTGCCTAAGCTGGTGCCGTTGAAGGTCAAGTGTGTGGTTGCAGGCACCTAATGTTGTTAGTCCCTGCAGACGCTCTTCATGGGCCGCAAACAAAATTAGCTAAAAACTAATGCAATTTCCTGAGCTGGAGAAGGTCTTCGCAGAGTGCGGGCTGTGTACACGTTGAGCGCCCTTGCTAAAACGCTTAATGCCGACACTTCTTGTTACTGAAATTATGAGCGCACTGTAATGAACCTTCCGTTGGAGTCCTTACCATTAACCCGGTATTGCTCCATGGTCATGCCTCGTTGCAGTTTTCATTTCCTCCTCCCACACTCAAGCCGTACTTCTTCCTCACTGTACTCTCTTCGCTTCATAAAAGTTAACAACACGCCAAGCTGTGAACATTGTGGAATTTAAAGCCTGTACAGTGAAATTGCTGCCCTGCAAGTTCTAATAACGTCAAATCATGACAACGATCGTATGATGCAGAGGCGCGCTGCGAGATGAGTGCAGACACAAGATACCGTGACAGTCTTCGAAAAGCTATTTTTAACACACCTACGATAACATTCGTCTCCGTAATAGTCATTTTTGTTGTCACCAGCGGCCTTCACCCAACATTCATGTCTGTAATAGTCATTTTTGTGTCCATCAGTGACCTGCACGCGACATTCATATTATTTACATCTTGTTATTCACAGTGATCATCACACAACATGCATGTACGTTACATTTAAGTAGTTATTGCATATATATAGCGCATCAGTGACAGCCTAAAAAGCTCTAGAATCAGTAATATAGACTTAAGCACGAAATTGCGTAGTAGCACGAGTACCACGGCCTGAATAAATTCCACCCACAAACAAACGCCATTGATAGACCTCTACCACTCAAAACAAGTGCGCAATGCGCTCATTTCTATTCCCCTCCTGGTATCCCTTTCCGTTTCACCCTTTAAACTTAGGCACACCCTGTTCCAAACTCTCCCTCGAATCTTTCTTACTGGTACCGACCACCACCACCACCTTGTGTGTATCTAAGACATCTGCTGCAACGGTCTAGACGCAGTATTGTAGTGTTACACCCGGAGTTGTTCAGCGGCTTGAGTGCCCGTAGCAGCTCGCTTGTGCAGGCCGTGCGGTAGCAGGGCTTCTGTGAGCCGCTGTCCTGTGTGCGGCCGCTGCAGGGCGTCCGGCTCTGAAGTCGAGCACCACATCACCAACGCCCTGCCGTTTCAAATGCAAATTTAAACTGCGTCAGGACGCATAAAATTCACTCTTTTATTTCGTTGGATTAATAATACAGACAGGGCCAGCGGATGTTCTTCGGGTCCATCAACTAAGCCAAATAAATAATTTTTGTGCTTCTTTCCGGCTACTATAACTTATCAAAATGTTTCTGTACTTTTTTTCTTGTAGAAGAGAAAGAGTCCGGATTCAATGAAAAAACTGGAGAACGTGAGGGGATTTCGATGAAAAAATTTTTAGCAGCGCAGCTTGACTTTTTGTTTAAGCATATTTTCTCTCAGAAAATATATTTCGTTGCTTCAGTATTCAACTGCACGACCATGGCTCGCATGCAGGGCAGGCAGCATGAAAAGAATGCATTTTCTCAAACTAGTTGTACGTTCTACTATTTTTCACAGTGGAAGTGAACGAAACGAAACTAAGCTAGTGGCTAGGACTTATTTTATCCTGGTTTTATCATTCTGTCGCAAGACTATGTATGTGTACTGACAATGGCAACACGTTTTGAAAGTCGGCTAGGTCCGGGAACCGAGCGGACGGGTGTACCCTCTTCTTCAATAACACGCAATATTTACTCAGATAACTATCACGCTCCTGACAGTGGTGGAAATTGACTGGGCTTACCAAGTCATTTCATTACGTCTATCAGTCTCGGAATGATTACATCTCAGTAACGAATGGGCTTCCTCCAGTGTATACGAACAGTGCCTGATTATTGATCATTGTTATGGATGTGCTGGAGTGCTCTCATGTTCTTTCACGTTTCTTCGAACTGGGGATTGTCCCTTGTTTGATTGTTCGAACAGGGGATTCTTCCTTGCTCGATTGTACGAGCAAGGAATTGTCGTGCGCGCGATGTTTCTGTAGGGATATACATTAATTTATTGCTCCACTCGCGGAAGTTTGGTGCTAGTGTTCGTTCCCGTCATTGTACCTCAAGGAATCAGTTCTCCTTAGTGGTATTAGTGCTAGTATTTGTCAGTGTTTCTGTATTGGTATTTAGTAGAAGTGTTTGTGTAAAAGTGTTTATGTAAAAGTGTTGTGTAAAAGTGTTGTGTAGAAGTGTTGTGTAGAAGTGTTGTGTAGAAGTATTGTGTAGAAGTGTTGTGTAGAAGTGTTGTGTAGAAGTGTTGTGTAGAAGTGTTGT